>PVJA010005460.1:0-79039 GCA_004027025.1 Myocastor coypus
TTTTTTTTTTTTTTTCTAAGCAACATCAATAGGGAGGTGGTCATGCCCACACACTGTACTCTGTAGAACGATTGTGAGGACAATATGCAATATGTCAACTTTCAAAGAAAAGAAAGGGGAAAAGAAAAAAAAAAGTAATGTCGATTTAGAAGGGTTAATGTTTAATTGTTTGATCAATCTTATGTACCTATATGTATTAATCTAAACTGATCTGATGATGAAAATATGTAATATAACCATTGTTAAATTTAAACAATAAAAAATTGAAACTTAAAAAGAAAAAAATAAAAGCAGAGTTTCTGAAAGAAAAGAAACGTATTAGACATTATATCAAATATTACAAAATATCAAACTTTTTGCCACAAAAGATTACTGTTCATTCTGTTACAGACATGTAAAAGAAGCCTCTAGCCTATGAATTGTAGGAAAGAGCTTCATAGTAGATGAAGAGAATAAGAATATTTGTCTCACAATACAAAAATATTACAAAATCTGTTCAAATGCATGATGCTTCATCAGAAAACTGAACATGAAGTTGTGTTTAGACAAGGATGTTAAACCAGATGAATTTCATGTTTATGATTATATGATTATGAACAGCAGTAGACTTCTTAGTGGGTAATATTACAAGGAAATTCATTTCAAATGATGAAAAAAGATAATTTATACACAACTTCTTGATAAAGAGCTTAAAGCTCGTCGAATATGCAAGCATGTTACAAACTATGACAGCACCACTTGATGGCTGTCGTTGGAGCAGGAAATATGGACTGTCAAAACACATGTCAGTACTATAATTGTGCAAAAGAATATTCCACAGGGAAAAGAGGTTTTGAAGCAAACGTGTAACACACACATACACACACACACACACACACACACACACACACACACACACTGGACGTAAAAATCTAATGGTTCAAATGTGGACACCAGAGCACGCAATCGTCTGAAAACATTGTATAAGGAGTCTTTCTGATACAATTTTCTCATATTTTAAGTATTGTTTTTCAGTATCTTTCACAGATTTAATACCATAATGATTGTTATTCTTGTTATTCCTGCTTTTATAACTTCTTACACCTACAAGTATTCCCCATTTGCTGCCTATTTAACTTTCCCATGATTCCTCCTGCTCAATCCTTGGATTCACGTTGGAGTCCTCATGGTTTATCACTATGATAGGCAAGCAGAGCTTTGCTTTTCCTTCAGCCATTCAAACATTTCTAGGTCCCTGAGATAGCTGGTAAGGTATGGTTTCTGTCTCTCTCTCCTCCAATCCTTTCTGACAATCTCTGTCAGATGAATATACCAAAAGTTCTATTTTAGATAGGCACACAATGTTTTCCAAATTTATTATGACATCATTTTAGTAGAATTCTGACATTGTTGTCTATATCCAGCTAATTCATTTTATTGAATTTGATTGCCTAATCTATAAAATGATGATAATTATATTTGACTCATGCATACATCGTTTAAACACTTTAACATATAAAATATTTAAATACTTCCCATGCAAATATCCCCATGCATAAGGCAGTCTGAAATCTTAGTGAAATTTTAACCTTATTTTACTTTATATGAAATGCCTGTACATGACAAACTTGCTATTTCTCATTGTTTTATATATACCTCTTAAAAATTACCTTTTAGACTATATTATTTGATTACATGTTATCCAAACATCCCTTCTTTCCATTTAATCAAATCCTATTCACTCTAGGCCAACCTGAATCCCATTTACCATAAATATTCTCTTGCTGTAGATAGTAGTAAGTCTAACTCAACTCTGAATAGATATGACATTCATATGGATATGATTGAGTATTGTGAGGTATGGTGGTGAGGTTATAGATAAGAACAGAAAACAAGGAAGTGCTGTTACTCACCTACTATAATATGCCCAGAATAATCTCCTAGAGTAAGAAGTGACACAAAAATATTTAGAGATGATACTGCTAATAATGTAAATTAGGACACTTTTATAAAATTCAGATTCAGAACATATAAAACAAAATAGAAAAGAATGATCTATGCAGTTCAAAAGCCTTACAGAAAATCATAATATATGGTGTACCTCAAGCTGATAAAAGCCATCTATGACAAACCAACAGCCAACATCATATTAAATGAACAAAAACTGAAAGCTTTCACACTAAAATCTGGAACAAGACAAAGATGTTCACTATCACCACTCATATTCAATATAGTGCTGGAAACATTAGACAGAGCAATTACACAGAGAAATACAAGGAATAAGGATAGGGGGAAAAAGGAGTTAAAATATCGTTCAGAGATTACATGATACTCTACATAGAAGGTCCCATAAACTCCACTAAAAGACTTGTATATCCAATAACCAAATTCATTAACATAGCTGGTATAAAGTCAATACTTTAAAATCAGTAGCATTCCTATACACAAACAGCAAACTCACTGAGAAAGAAATTAGTGAAGCAATGTCCTTCAAAATAACATTCAGGGGTCGGGGAGATAGTTCAGTAGAATAAATGCCTGCCTAGTAAGTGCAAGGTCTTCAGTTCAATCCCAGGTATCAGAAAAACAGCAAACACAATAGCATCCAAAAGATGAAATACTTAGGAATCAATGTAACAAAACAAATAAAAGATCTATGCATTTAAAGGTACTCTAATTTGAAAAAGATCTAAGAGTATATGAAAAAATGGAAAGATATCCTTTGCTTATGAATAGGAAGAAACAATCTTATGGCAATATACTCCCAAAGCTGTCATACAGATTTAATGCAATCCCAACAAAAATGCCATTGACATACCTCACAATTCTAGAGAAAAGTTTGCTAAAATTCATCCAAAAGCAGGAGAAGTCTAGCATAGCTAAAGCAACATGGATATCAAATGCAAAGCAGGAGACATCACAATACCTGATCTGAAATTCTACTACAAAGCCATTGTGATAAAATCAGCATGGTACTGACAAAAAATAGACCAGAGGATCAGTAGCATAGATTAGAAGATGCAAACACAGCTACAGACACACTCAGCCATGTTATGTTTGGCAAAGGGCCAAATATGCCCACTGGAAGAAACATAGTCTCATTAATAAATGTTGGTGGAAAATTGGCTCTCCTTCATGCCAAAGACAAAAACTAGATCCATGTTTATTGCCATGCACTAAAGTCAAGTTGAGTTAAACACCTAAATAGTAAAACAGAGACATTAAATCTACTGGAAGAGAAAGTAGGTAAAAATATTGCAGACATAGGGGTAGGTGGAAAGTTCAGAATAGAAAAACAAACAAACAAAAAAACCCTCAAATAATTAATATCGGGGATCTCATCCTACTAAAATGTTTTGTATATCTAAAGAAATCATCAACAATGTGAAAAAATAATCTACAAAGTGGGAAAATAGTTCAGTCAATTTTGCCTAAGACAGGGGAATTTCTTTATAATATATAAAGAAATTAAAAATCATAACACCTCAATTCAAAGACCCAGTCCAAAAATGGGCATGTGGGATAAATATGCACTTCTCAGGTGAGGAAATAGAAATCACAAGTATATATATGCAAAATTATTCAACATATTTGGTCATTTGAGAGATGCAAGTTAAGCCAACACAAAGATTCTGTCTCATCCCAGAAAGAAAGGCTATCATCAAGAAATCAAGGGGCTGGTAAGATAGCTCCATGACACAAGTGCCTGCCTGGCAAGCGCTAGTTCATGCGTTCAAACCCCAGCCTCACAAAAAATATATCGACCAATAATAAATGCTGGAAGGGTTGTAGAGTAAAAGGAACACTTCTCTGCTGTTGGTGGAAGTGTAGACTGGTATAACCACTGGGAAAATCAGTGTGAAGATTCCTCAAAACACAGAATTAGAGGACCTATTTTGGATATTTTTCATGATAAGAACACAAAGCTATACCCATATATGTGCACACTGTATATAATAGCACAATTTCTAATAACTAAAAGTTTGAAACAACCCAGAGAATAAGAAACAGAAAGCAGAAACAGGATCCAAAATGTACAGCAGACATTGAAAAATGGAAAGGTACTGCTTAAAAGTGAAGAACAATTAGGATGGCGAGAGGAAGAGAAAACATCTTGCTTTGAAATTCTGTCTGAGGTTTTGTTTTTCTCTTTTCAAAATTAGACAAACAACCTGATGAAAGCCTTAGGACCATTGGTTTGTCCATCTTGTATATATACATGTATAATTTTGTGCCTACCTTTATTTCCTAAACTTTTCTCCTTTCTCTCTCTTCATTGTTAAATCCTTAAGTTTTGTTTCTTTCCATCTAATTGTGTTGTACATTTTACTTTTTATTTCTTCTTTTGAGTTCTTACTAGGAAGAAAATATGATATGGGTTTAGTTTTTTATTTTCTTTATTATTAATACATATCACATATATAACGTTAGTGGATTATCAGCTTATCAGCTGATCTGGCATTAGTGGAAGCTGTTGACTTGAGCCTTTTGCAACTTAGCCTATTAATATGGCTTTACTTTTTATACCTTGTGGTTAGACTTTTCAGCTGGATGGTTAAGACCAAGGTAAAGCAAGATCTGTATTACAAAAAATGTAACTTTTGTATCTGACAAGGTCATTCAAGTCCCCTCAAGGTTTACCCTGAAACCATGTACTGTGGTTTGGAGTTTGTTTCACTTACAAGTATAGCCTCAAGCTGAATCCACTTACATACAAAGGTTTGAGCTTGTTTTTCTTTATAGCTAATACTCCAATGTATAAAAATACCACATATTTTCACCCATTCCTCAGGTAATGGACATTTTGGTTGTTTCCAAGATTTGGCTATCATAAATTATGCTGCTATAAGCTTGGGTACACAAATATTACCATTATATGATGTTTTTAGTTATTTTGGGAAAACTCTCAGAAGGGGGGTAACTGGATTGAATGGGATTTCCAGTCCTGTTTTTTTCAGAAGGCTCCACACTGATCTCCATAATGGTTGCATCACTCTACATTCTCACCAGGAGTGGAGAAGGGTTCTTTTTTCCTGCATCGTCTCCAGCATTTTTTTGATTGATTTCTTTATAATAAGAACAAGGGAATTTTCATCAGGTTTTTGAAAATAGCAGTTAGTGGGTAGAATTCTCACTGTGACTAATTCTATGTGTTGATATCTGTGAACTAAACAATGACATTGAAGACAGCAATGTGTAATATTAAAACTGTGTTTGAAATATCTGCCATTTTAGCCTTCATTCCATCTTGCATAGCTATGTCTGTTAATCTGAGCAACACACTGGATGATGAAAATAGATAATATACCAAACACTGTTGGTCAGAGAGTCTTATTTTGAAAATCTGTAATGTGTATATTGTTGTATGTTATCTTCTTTCTGCCTTTGCTTTTGTTTTTCTTGCGCTTGTTTTTATTTTTCAAAATAAAAGAAAATTATAAAAATACAATTATTTACTTATTTTAACATAAATAATATTTAATAATAAATAATAAATAATTATTTATAACAAATAACAACAACAAAAATGAATTTTTCCTGTTTTTCTGTGGAAAAAAGAAAACATTGAGAAAGAAATACGTCTGAAGTAGCATATCCTTAAACAATATTATATGAGAAAGCTAATATATGCTAAAGTTGTAGTTTCCTTATTTTTCTAAGTTTTGGCTAACCTTTTGTATTTAATAGGTAGAAATGGGCATCATTTCTCCACAACAAGTCCACACATTAATCCAAGTAATTCAACTAAAATATCAAAATCATACCACTCTTACATGCAATATTATGCAGAATATCAATTCAGAGTCTTTCACCCCTTATAATAGCTTCGTATTGAAGCAAGGCTCTTCACAGCTCCTTGTGAACAGCTGTCGGGGCTGTGTACCGCGCAACCTCAGGAAACAGCATCCACATGGATTTCTCTGGTACTGATGTTCATCCCCTGCCATGTGAAATTAAACAATGAAGCAGCTTCTGTCCATCCAGGCAGATTAGAGAGTGTGATGCTACACTTGTTTTTCATTTTTCTCAGAGTATAGAAATTAAATATGGTAATAGATAAGAGTGTAGGATAGTTAGCCAAATCTTAAGTCAAAGCACTCTATTCCTTATGAAATATCTATGTGAAGTTACATCCCCTTCTGAGCTCTTATTTCCTCATCAGTAGGATGAATGCAATACCACTACTTCACATGGTTTTGAAAAGGATTAAATGTGCAGTAAAGCCAGTGTTCTGCTCACAGTAAGAGCTCAATGTTTATTCACATTTCTATGTCTGAATTATGATTGCACAGGTGAGAAAGGTTTTTCTACCACATAATAATTCAAGAAAGTAATTATTCAACCTGACTTCTAACCTTGACTGTGGAAAACCATGCTGGCCATATTCATTGAATGACATGGCTTTCCAACATTTCAGCTTATGATTAAATTTTTTAAAAAACCTGAATATAAAAAGTAGCCATTCTAGAAAGGACTTTGAAGTTGAAGACCTGGCCCCACCACTGTCTGTTCTTGCCAGAACTTAGAAGAATTATTTAACCCCTTTCAATTATTTTGATTTTCTTTTTTATTACATTTAATAAGAAATAACAATGTGACAGTTTTCAAAACAGATTACATTTCCAGTATTTCATACAATGTATATCATTGTCCTAGTAATTATACAGAGCACAGGGTGTAGATGTGATAATATTTCTAATCATTACAAACAATTTCTTCTCATCAAACTAGTTGAAAGTAGTCATGTACATAATCCAATGTTCAATAATCACACTGGGTTATTCGTAAAACTGGGAATGTTGGAAGCTGTTGATTTAAGCTTTCCACAGTTCAGTATTATAATCTAGCTTTGCATTTTATGTCTTGTGATTAAACATTTCTGCTGGGTGGTTAAGAGCAAACTAAAGCAAGACCTGTATGACAAAACATGGAACTTTTCTATCTCCCAAGATCAGTCAGATCCCCTCCGGATTCACTTTGAGACCATGTACAGTACTTTGTAAAGCTGTTGTCAGTGTCAGGCAACTGGATGAGTCACAGCCATTGCTCGATCAGTTTGCTCTCTGTGAAAGCCTGAGAGAATGATTTATCTTTAGGTGACTCTCCTTAGGCACACTATATATCTTCAATCCCTTTCCTCTGTAGCCCCACAATATCCTTGAACAGAAAATTTGGGGAACCACTGTATTACAGGCTATTATAGCACAGGTTCTCTTATGTCCTGAGTCCTCACTGACCTTGAAGGGCTAGGGCCAAAATATTGGCTGTCCTTATAGCCCTTCTATTTCTCCAATTTTTGGTGTGTAAACTTATAATCTTAACCCTCCAGAAAAACAACTTAGTGATACTATTACTCTATAACATAGTTATTTAAGCTTAACATCACTGTCTTTCTGAGTGTCAAACATCTTAGACTTACCTTGGAATTAGTATTATCTAATAATCACTGGTATTCTAATAAATCTCTATATAATATGACAAAAGCAGTTACACATTTTTACACAGGAATTTAGAAATCTGATCATATACAAAATTGTAGCTAATCAATCCTACAGTATTTTTCTAGTCCACTACTCTCATTTAATACCATTTTTTTGTTTTCTTTTAAACCAACCACTTACTTGAGAAAGACAGTGTAGCAGTAGCTGAAATTACACTGGAAGCAGTACACATCTAAAGGATCAGAATAACAGGCATTCAAAGCATAGTTTTATTGTTACACATTGCTATCATCAGCATCATAAATCTTTAGGAGGTTCTTAGGACCATTATCTAATCATCTTGTGCATGGTTTTGTTCCTGCCATTTCTTATATTTTCTGCTTGAAGTCACTTCATTGTTTAACCATTAAGTCCTTGTTATGGCTCTCCATTTTTATTTCTTCTTTTGGGTTTTTACCCCAGGGAAACTATGTGATATATACACATGTACATCTGGTTTATTTCACTTATGAGTATATGTTCAAAATACGTCCACTTATATATGAAGTCTTCTAGTTTATCATTTTTATAGCTGAGTAATATTCCACTGTATGAAAAGACCACATAGTTTTCAGCCATGCTTCAGATGATGGGCATTTTGTTTGTTTCAAAGATTTGGCTATTATAAATTGTGCTGCTATGAACATAGGTGTACAGATATCACTATGATATGATATTTCAGTTCTTTGGAAAATTCCCAGTACGGAGATAGCTGGAATGAATAGGATTTCCAGCTCTAGTTTTCTATGAAGTCCTCACACTGCTTTCTTTTTTCTTTCTTTTTTTTTTTTTTTTCACACCGCTTTCCATAGTGGTTGCACCAATCTGCATTCTCAACAGCAGTGGAGAAGGGTTCTTTTTTCCCCACAGCTTCTCCAACGTTTGCTGTTGATTGATTTCTTTATGATAGCCAATTGTTCTAGGGTGAGACGGTATCTAAGTGTTGTTTTAATTTGCATTCCATGAATTGCTAGCAGAGCATTTCTTCATGTATGTATAGGCTTGCTGAATTTCTTTCTCTGAGAAGTGTTTGATCATCTCAGATGACTTTCTGGACTGGGTCTTTGAATTTTGAGACACTAACACTTTTTGTTTCTTTAAATATTCTAGATAGCAAACCTTTGTCTGGAAACTTATTAAAAACTTTTCGAATTTGTGGGTTGTCATTTCACTCTGTTGGGAATTTCTTTTGAAGTGCAAAGTCTTCTTAGCCAGAGGAGGTCCCAGTCCTTGATTCTTTCAAGTGTCAAATGTGCACTTTGATTTTTGTCCATGAACTCTTTGCCTATCTTGACGTCTTCAACATTTTCTCCTACCTTTTCTTCCAAAAGATTTAATTTTTTTTTTTTTTTTAGTATTTAGATCTTTAATCCATTTCGACTTTAGCGAATGATGATAGACCTGTGTCAAGTTTTAGTTTTCAGCATGTGGAGAGCCAGTGCTTCCAGCACCATTTGTTAAAGAGGCTATTTTCCTTCCAGTAAATGTGTTTTGTCCCTTTGGTGAACATAAGGAAGCTAAGTTAGTTTGTATTTGCTTCTGCATCTTCTGATCTATTACATTGATCCTGAGGTCTATTTTTTTTGCCAATACCATGCTGATTTTATCACTGAAGCTTTGCAGTATAACTTTAGATCAGGAATTATAATGCCTCCTGCTTTATCTTTGCTGCCCAGGATTGTCTTTGCACTTATTGGTCTGTTTTTATTCCAAATAAATTTTAAGAATAATTTCCCCAGGTCTCTGAGTTATGTTGGTGGTATTTTGATAGGAATTGCATTAAATCTGTATAACAATTAGGTAGTATAGCCATCTTCACGATATTGGTTCTTCCTATCCAAGAGCAAGGAATATCTTTCCATTTTCTGAAATCCTCTAGAATCTCTTTTTTCATAGTACTGTAGTTTTCATTGAATATGTCTTTTACTTCCTTAGTTAGATTATTGTCTAAGTTATTTAATTTTCAACAGTGCTATTGTAATAGCTATCATTTCTCTAGTTTCTCTCTCAGTGTGTTTTTATCTGTGTAGAAGAATGCTATTGACTTTTGTGTGTTGACTTTGTATCCTGCTATGCTTCTGAATTTATGCATTAATTCAAGGAGCTTCTTGGTGGAGTTTTCTTTTTTGGGGGGAGTCTTTCAAGTAAAGTATCATATTATACGCAAATAATGATAGTTCAATTTCTTCTTTATCTATTCTTATCCCTTTTATTTTTCTCTCTTGTCTAATGGCTGTAGGTAATGATCCGAGAACTATATTGAATAGGAGTGGAGATAGAGTACATCCTTGCCTTGTACCAGGTCTGAGAGAAAAACACTTCAGTTTTCCCCATTTGGAATTATGTTAGCTGTTGGATTATGATAGATGGCTTTTATGTGATTGGTGTAGCGGCCCCCTACTCTAATTTTCTGCAGGATTCTGTACACGAATTTGTGTTGGACTTTCTCAAAAGCCTTTTATGCATCAATTGAGATGATCATGTAGTTTTTGGCATTGGTTCTACTTATACAGTGTATTATATTTATAGATTTGCATATATTGAGCCATCCTTGCATCCCTGGGATGCATCCTACCTGGTCATGGTGTACAATCTTCTTGATAATTTGCTGTATTCTAGTGGCAAGGATTTTATCGAGGATTTTTGCAACCATGCTCATGAGAGAAATTAGCCTATAGTTCTCTTTTTTTAGTTGCATCTCTCTCCGGTTTTGGCATCAGTGTATTACTTGCCTCTAGGAATGATTTTGGGAGAATTGCTTCCTTTTCATTTCATTGAAGACTTTGAGGAATATTGCGATTATGTCTTTTTAAAATTTCTTGTAGAAGCCGGGCATGGTGGCTCACGCCTGTAATCCTAGCACTCGGGAGGCTGAGGCAGAAGTATTGGTGTGAGTTCGAGACCAGCCTGGGCTACAAAAGTGAGCTCAAGGCCAGCCTCAACTGCATAGCGAGACCCTGTCTCAAAAAGACAAAAAATAAAATAAAATAAAATTTCTTGTAGAATTCAGTGGTGAATCCATCAGGTCCTGGACTTTTCTTTGTCAGTAGGCTTTTCATTATATTTTGTGTTACATTGACTCTTACTGGGTTATTGAGAGTTTTTATATCTTCTTAATTCAGTTTTGGGAATTTGCACTTTTCTAAAAATCTGTCCGTTTCATCTGGGTCTTCAATTCTATGAGAGTAAAGATTCTCAAAGTAGCTATTTATGATCCTCTGTATCTCTGCTGGGTCTGCTGTAATTTCACCCTTTTCATTCTTTATTGCTTGAATTTAAGTCCTTTCTTTCCTCTTTTTGTTGAGGTTAGCTAGGGGCTTATCAATTTTCTTTAATCTTTCAAAGAACCAGCTTCTTGATTCATTAGTTCTTTATATTGTTTTCTTTGTCTCAAGTGAATTAATTTCTGCACTGATCTTTATAATTTCCTCCCATCTTTGGGATTTTGGGGTTTTTTTCCCCCTTGTTTCTCTAATTGGTTTAGATGCTGCATGAGAGTATTTATTTATTTCTAGTTTGTTTTCGTAATGTGTGAGTTCAGAGCTTAAAATTTCCCTCTAAGAACTGTTTTTGTTGCATCCTATACATTCTGTTAGGTTGATTTTGAATTTTCCCTAAATTGTAGATATTGTTTAATTTTGTCTGTAACCCACTGGTTGCTGAGAAGGGTGTTGTTTAATTTCCACGTATTTCTGGGATTCTTGTGGTTTCTTTCATCATTTATTTTCAGTTTCATTACACTGTGGTCAGATAATATGCATGGGATAATTTCTGTTTTCTTGCATATACTTAAGCATGACCTATGCACTAGGATGTGGTTTATTTTCGAAAATGTCCCATGCGTAGCTGAAAAATAATGTTTCTTCAGAAATGGTTGGATGGAACACTCTGTGCATGTCCACTAAGTCCAGTTCCAAGATCTGGTCAGTTCTGCAACTTCTTAGCTAATTTTTTTTGTCTGATTGATCTTTTTGGGATAAAGGGGTATTAAGGTCTCCTGCTAAGATTGTGGTATTAGATATTAGATTTTTCATATCCATTAAGATTTGTCTTATATAAGCTGGTGCTCCCATGTTGGGTACATTCATATTTATGAGTGTTACTTCTCCATCTTGAATTTTTCCCATACCCAGTATGTAGTGGCCTTTTTTATTTCATTTCATCAATCTTACTTTGATGTTTAGACTATTTGCAAACCCAATTGCTACCCTTGTTTTTGTTGTTGTTGTTGTTTGTTTGTTTTCTGAGGTGCTCTGGCATGTAGTATCATTTTCCATCCTTTAACTTTTAGCCTATGAGTTTTTCATGAGTTAAGTGTGTTTCTTATATACAGCATATTGATGGATTTTGCTTCCTTATCCATTCTGTGAGTCTGTTTCTTTTAGTTTAAGAACTGAATCCATTTACGATGATGGTTATAATTGAAATCTTATTGACTCATGGTTGACATGAGTTTTACTACTGTCTAACCACTTTTCTCTGTGTTTAATTGCTTGCCCTATTTTAGTGGGTTCTTTTTGTTCTCATTTGTGGAGTTTGAGTCATTTTGGTCCCTCTCTAAAATATTTTTAAATAGTATGTGTAGGTTTGGGTTTGACATCATGAAATTTTTTTTAAAAGAATTTTTTTTTTCTTGTTTCAGAACCTTTATTTGTTTATTCACTCATTTTTATGGCCGGCTCAGCCCACCCTGAGGGCAGGGCTGGCACAGCATGTGGTGCTGGGGATCGAACCACGGTCGCTGAAGCCGCCCAAGCTTTGCCAAGCAGGTGCTTTAGACCACGAGCTATCCCGCCGGGCCCATCGTGAAATTTTTTAGTTATTCCTTGTCGTGGAAATACTTCACTTCTCCCTTATACTTGAAAGAGAATTTTGCAGGGTATAGCATTCTGGGCTGGAATTTGTTTTCATGGAGGATTTGAAGCATTCTGCTCCATGCTCTTTTTGACTTCGTGGTTTGTGAAAAGAAATCTGCCATTATTCTGATGGGTTTTCCTTTAAATGCAATCTGTTTCTTTTCTCTAGCGGTGTTTGTATATTATTCTTTTGCTTGATTTCTGAGATCTTGACTATTATATGTCTGGGTGTGTTTTTAGTCAGGTTATTGTTATTTGGAGTTCTCTATGCTTCAGTTACTGAATGTCCAATTATTTTCTCATATTCAGGAGGTTTTCTGCTATTACTTCTGCCCACATTCTTTTTAGATACTTTATATTGACTCCTTCTTTCTCATTGATTCTTATTAATCTCCTGTTGTTCATTTTCGCATCATCTTGCAGATGTTGAATTATTTTTTCCTGCATCCTAGCTGTTTTTAAGAGATCCTTTCTTATCTTTTCACTATCTGCGACTGTGTCTTCAAGATCTGAAAGTCTATCTTCAGTTTCATTCGTACATTGTTGTCAGCATGTGATTGTGATTTTATTTTCTTGTATATCTTTTTGAAACTGTTTTATCTGAACTATTTCTTTCCTATATTGTTCATTCAGGGAATCCATCATTATTCTATTCTCTCTAATTTTTATCACTGTCTTCTTTAGTAGCATTTAAGTCTTTCATTATAGTTATCCTTTCTTTATTTCAGAGATTGTTTCTGCTCTGATCTCCTCTCTGCCTTTCTGCAGTTGCTCCCCTTCTTTAGATGCTTTTAATTTAGAAATATCTTTTTTTTACTTCAGTGGTTATTTCTGGTATGATTTTCTTTATACTTTTCTGCAGTTGTTTTTCCCCTTCAGAGTCTACTAACTCATGCATTTGTTTTTTTACTTGAGATGTTATCTCTGATCTGAGTTCCTGCATATGTTTCTGCACTTGTCTGTCTACCTCTGATGCTACTAGTTCAGAAATTTCAGTTGTATGTTTCCTGTTTTCTTCCATGGTAGTGTCTCCTCTATTTGTTCTTGGTGAGCTCGGGACCTGAGAATGAATCTTGCTCCTCCTGTTTGTCATTTTCTATGACCTCTGCACTTTAGTAAGCTATGCTGTTAGCACCTATCAAATTTTGGGTCTGGATCCACCAATCTTGATCCCGTCTAGATGTGTCTGGCTGGGTCTGGCTGTTGTGCTCTGCTTCTTACTGCTGCACCTGGGTACAGGCCCCGTTGGTCAGTGTGGGTGGGTGGGGGCAGAGTTTGTTGGCTTGCAGGGCGGGGTTCGGGGCACATGCTGGTGGTGAAGTCCTACCTGGGCACAGGCCTGGTCAGTTAGCGTGGGTCCATTTTGCTTTTCTTAAAATTTTAGATAATAGACATCCTGTCCTTCCTTGTTTTCAAGGTTGTTGTGATACTCAGATGAGTGCATGTGTACGGATTCACTTAGAAATAGTAATGTGATATACAAATATACATTTGTTTCTTATCAGAAAACAAGATTCTGCATTTTGGCTCACCCATTTGGTTTTTTCCCAACAGATTTACCTTCCTAATTATAAGCAGTTCCTCACTAACAAGCAGGTTGTATTCCAAAATTTAATTTGCTAATCAGTTGTTAGGAAGTCAGCACACATTTCCTTTAACTGATGTTATAAATGGAACAGTGAATTTCTAAAGCACTATTTGAATAACTCTATAGCCTGAGATATAGCTTGAATATTATATACATTTTTGTAAAGATAGTTAAACCATTGTTGCAATACAAGCAACTTAAATGGTAGAATAACAAAAAAAAGAATAGTTATTAAAACAGGTAGAGAATCTTAAGAAAGTTTCTGAATTCTACAAGTTTTAGAAATTGATGTGACTTTCTTTTTTGTCATGTACAAATTTCAAAACTTGAATTTTTCCATTTTGCGACACTTACATGTACCAATTACTACTGAGGTAAATTAGTGGGCAGAGGAATATGACAAATAGAACAAAGGAAGGAAAATACAGAAAAAGAGATGAGACAAAAAGAGTAACAAATGAAAAGAGCTTGAAACTTAGGGTCACCAAGCAAAAAGTAGAAGTAAAAGAGAAGGCTAAACAGTGTAAATTGAGTTGAGAAAGAAAAGAAAAAGAAAAGGCTTGGGAAGGTAAATGTCTTCGTTCACCTCCAGATTAAGTTAAAGAACAATACCTCTTTTAGGGGTTTAATATAGTTGAGTCAGTAAATTTCACAGAAAAAGCCTAAAGTCCTTCTGTCAAGCAACTGGATAAGGGAATATAGTCTCTGTAGGGCAGGCAAAGACAAAAAGTAGAAACACGTGTACATGTGGCCTTTCGTATAAATTAAATATTTGTAATTCAGCAGTTAAGACTCTGAAAGTCAGTAATTTAAATAGCAATTATTTGAGGTAATGAATTGGTTTTGATAATTAGGAGAAATTTGTCAAAAAGGAAAATATGTAGTTGGATAATGTTCCTGGTTGAATGAAATACAGTCATTAAAGCCATATCTTAAATTTATTACGTAATTAGAAAATGTTTTCCACTCTGAGGTGTGATTGTAATACTTAGCGTTTGTGAAAACTTAGAGGGCCATGAATAAAAGTCTGATTTCTAAAGCAGAAATGAACTCACTGTCAGACAACCTCTTCCCTAAAGGTCAGCAAGGACTTATGCAGTACTACACACAGTTGGGTGCTTATTCAACAGAAAGCAGGTTGCTGGTAAAGTCATTTCCAGGTTCTCTGCCTCACTTGGCTCTCAGGAGCATTCCTGTCAGTCCTGTCAGTCCTCTCTGTCTATCCTTTCCTCATTTCCTGTGGCTCACCGCCCCACCCCCCATCTCCTTTCCTCCCTCCCTACTGTTTCTCAGAGTGCAAAGCTTGGTTTTCTTGGTTTGCTTTTCAGTTTTAAATCTCCTGTAAAGAGTTTCACCCACACTTGTGGTTCCAACCACCACCTGCATCCCATGCCATCAAGTCTCTCTCACTCAGACTTCCACATTCAACTAAAAGGCAAGTCAGAAATTCAAAGGCAATTTGTTCTTTTCCTATTACTTGCAATGCTATTGTTTTGATCATTTTAAACATTTAGGTGTCTTTTTAAAACACTGGCAATTTTGTCTTTTATCTGTTTGTTTTTATCTCCGAAATTAAAGTGAAGCAATCTACCTTATGCATGAACACATATATAATTTTTCTTTCTTGATTTTAGGATTTAGTATATTGAAGAATTAAAATACATTTTATAAACTTTCAATCAAAGGAAAATATTAAGTTGATTTGAAACATAATTTTCAAAGATCTAGAATAAATTTTGTTCACATTTTTCCTGTGCTTGAAATTATCCTAAGAATTTTTAAAGAAAGGGGCTGGCCAAATAGCTCAGCAGATTAAAGTGTCTGCACACAGGTACAGGCCCCAAGGGTTTGATTCCCTGGCCTGTGGTGCCTGTCTGTCCCTGAGGTGCACTGAAATGGCAATGGAGACCAGGCATGGTGGCACACACCTGTAATCCCAGCTCTTGGGAGGCTGTAAACAGATGGATCACTAAGAATCCAATTTTGTAGTGAGACCCTAAACACCCTGCAAACCCTTCCCTAAAATTAAAAAAAAAAATTAAAGGGAAGATTGATAACACTCTTCTATCAATATTTTCTTTCCAAACATTATCTATCTTCTAAGGTGCCTAATATTGGGACTTCAGTCCTTTCAGTTACAATTCTAGGAGAATGGTTTTTCTATTATGATCCATCGTCATTTCTTTCATTTTTCATTTCAGGTAATAGTGAACTTAAAACTAGTAATTTATGCTTCGACATATTCTAGCAAAAGTTTTTCCAATAATTATTTTATTCACCTGAGAACTGGTAATATAAGCTCATAAAAGAAATGCAGAGTATGCTAAAAACATAAGTAAGGGGAATCTATCCAATGTGAAAGTTAGCAATATCATAAAGGTCATTAATAGAAAAGGTAGTGGAATCAAATTTCTAATTTCCTTTCTTCATTTCTCTAGTATCTTCTCTCTATAGCCCATTGGGCCAAACTGCTAAGGAACGGTTAGTTTATGCTTACTAGAAATGTGTAAGCTTTCTTTCTGCTACTTATAATGTAAGTTCAAGACAGCTCAAACCTGCATGTATATGCAAAAGCTTTGAAGCAAGCTAACTGAATTGTTTGTAAGTTGTGCATACCATGCAATGCCCTTCCAAAATGTGGTGGAAAGACAGCTTATAGAGGCCTACAGGACACAAAGAAGTAGCAGAAGAAACATGAGAACAAATAGGTTATGAAATCAAACACAAGTGTTTAAGCTTCTGTTAAACTACAATTGGTTATATTACTTACGGTGTTGAGGAACTTGGATAACATATGATGGTCCTAATCTGTCATTTCCTCAAATATGAATAAAAGTTAATACATTTTACAAGTCCTTGAGAGTTACTTTCTTTTTTTTTTTTTTTTTTTTTTTTTTTTTTTTTTTTTTTTTTTTTTTTTTTTTTTTTTTTTTGTCTTTTTGAGACAGGGTCTCACTATGCAGCTCAGGCTGGCCTTGAGCTCACTTTTGTAGCCCAGGCTGGTCTCGAACTCGCACCGATCCTCCTGCCTCAGCCTCCTGAGTGCTGGGATTACAGGCGTGCACCACCACGCCCGGCAAGAGTTACTTTCAATGTAAGCAAAATGTGGGAGTTCTGGTATATTTCAGGAATCTTAACAAATCTGCCTGTTATTAACATTTTTTAAATTTTTTGTATTTGGTACAGGGTTTCACTATATATCTCGGACTCATAGAAATCCTCCTTCCTCAGCCTCCCCTGTGCTGGGATTACAGGCATACACCACCAATCCCGGTCTCAGTAGCTGACTCATTTTGCCTGGAATTGGGACCTGTGCAGCGTGTAGTGTCAGGGATACAACCCTGGCCCCTGTGCTTGCCTAAGCAGGAACTATTTCACTGGCCTTTGCCCTTTCCCAATATTTTCCGTGACTACAGAAAAAGTAGATATATAATGATTTTGTAAGTCTAATCTTGAGATAGTTGTCTTCCAAAATATCTCCACTGATATGCCCACCTCTGCTAATTTCCCTAACCTCATCCATGTCTTATCTCCTTCACTCTCATCTGCAGTAAGGAACAATTGTTTCAGCCCAGAGGTCTTTTTTGCTCTTTCAGAAGGGACATTTGTCTGCCATTATCTAGTTAATTTTATTTCTTCATCAAGGTTTGTTTCAGGCTCACAGGTTCTGGAAAGCCAGTTGTGTTCATTGACTATGTTAGATGCCTCGGCTCAAGGCTTCCACCCCGCATCCCCTGCCTATCTATTACTGCTCTGTCTTGCATCTGTACTAAAGTAGAAATCAGAAAATAGATCTGATAGTCATTTTTATCTCTCTCTTTAAGACATAGCTCAGTGCCAAGCAAACAGTGGGTGCTCATAAACAATTCTTAAATGCATTGATAAATATGTAAAATGGCACTGCACCTGAAATGCTGTGTTCATTATGAAGCAAAGTTTTTAATGTACATCACTAGTAAAGGAGAGCAAGTTGTTGCCTAGCATATCATTCAGAATCAGTTTATTTCTAGGATGCAAAAGATAGGTTTCCTTCAAAATAGTGGAGTTAGTGAGGAAGTGATAAGGTAGAGTGAGATTTAGAGCACTGAAAACAGGATGTTTCCGGTTTTGCCATGTTGCCAATAACTGAAACACTGTATGGATGGTGAGATTTCTTTTTCCTTGTAGGGGTTCAATTTCCAGCTAGCCATGTAATGATGATGTTTTTGAGTGGGATTGGTGTGTTGGATAATTGCTCATCAATAGAAAAATCCATCAACAGATAGATTATGGTCAATCAACTTTGCCATTTTGAGTATTTGCAGCAGGACTGTATCAACAGATGTTCATTGCTTTGCATATACTTATGTTTTTAAGCCTCTAGGATCTAGAATAGTTTCATTATGGTGGCAGATAATTCACGACAAATAATATAAGGGCAAATAATACACACATTAGTGAGAGGGACTTGTCTCCCACAGGCCTGGAGTCATTCAAGCATCACAGTCATTAACAACGGTCTTGACTAATATTACTATACCAGACAGGGCTTTTATTTTTTTAACTGCACTGACCCTGAAAAGTAACAAATCGCCCTCGGGCCCTGGGAGGGGACACAGTGACTTTCAGAGGCAGTTTTTGCGTGTTCAGCACTTACTAATACAGACCTCATGGGACATGATGCCAAGGATAAAAATAGAGCAACACTAGGACTTCCTGAATTCCTCCGTAAGTTTTGAAAGGCTAAGTATGAACTACCTTGGATTTTCTGGGTAACATCCAAGAGTGTTCATCTTTATTTTCTTTTTCTTGTATACTTGGCACAGGAAGAACCAACGACCTCATCCTCTTAAAAAAGAAAAAAAAGACAGAGCCCAAGCCTTCTTGTTTAACTTCAAAACTTTTTCATTCAGTACTTGTCAGTCTTCAGGGTCTTTCTTTTCTTTTAATCACAGACTTGACCCAAAGAAAGAGAAGATAATATTCAGGTTCTCTATGTGAATGTTCATCACTAGATAATTCAATTATTGCAGAAAATTATTTTAAACATTAAGATGCACAAAGTTCAGTTTTTCTCTGTTTCTGCTACTATCACTAAGCTATTGATAAGATGTCTAAATTTATTGCAGAATAATTCTGCAGGAAAAGAGATAAAAGGTTCCTGAATAAAATATGAGGCGAGAGCTGTAAATTGTAGCAATGCATATCATTTCATCCGAATGTAGGAAGCAATTACCATCTGCTATACTCATCAGTTCCCTCCTTTATGACTTAATTATATGTTTAATGCTATCAGATCAAGGAAAGGGCACAATAGATGAATGAGTGAGAGAAATAGAAAAGATTCTGCATCAAGACAAAAGGCAGCTGAAAGCAACCTAAGAAGAGAATTGATTTCATTTGTTGGGAGAGAAGTTAATTTAAATAGTATATTCTATCATCTCCAGTGGTGCACTGAGATAATATAAATCATGTGTTTGTGAATTTGCTTCATACAATTTTAACAAAAGCATTCAAGTTTCTGAAAACCTAAGGTCTGCAGGTTTTGATTTATTTATGAAATGGGTAACATTTACAAAGAAAGAGCAATGACTGACAACTAAGGCATTTAAATTATTATTAACAGTACTTGCTGTACAAGTAGTAGGTGGCAGAGGAAGGGCTGACAAGATCTCCTGGTTCTTTGCTATCAGTTTTCACACATCAGCAAAGATTCTGTGCCTGGCTCTGTTAAAGGACCTTGATGTCCCTGGTGAAGCTAGCTCCACGCCTTACTTTAGTAATTTTTTTTTTTTTTTTTAGGAAATAGTTAAGTAAGATGAATCACATTCGTAGCAGGACTTAAACATGATAAAATGAGCTAGATGTTGGGGTTCATCTTGCTCCAGTATTTTGAGCTTTGCAAAAGTGTATTTAGCACATGGAAAAATGTGAAATGTTGAGATTGCTGGGAGTTTAATTTTTTGGAGTTGCATAGAACTCCATGTTAAGCTTCCTGGACATGTCCTTGAGTTCCTCGCTCGGAGGTCTAGTGTCTGGCATCAGCGTTTGGCCTAGTAAGTTTCTTTTATATAAAATGTAAGATTTACTGTACTCTGTGTGAGACAGGTACTTTTATGCATTGAAGAATTGATATTTAGTGGATATAATTTCAGTCTCTTAATCTTTCATTTCATACTTTTAAGAAAGTTTGCCCCAAAATAATTGTCCCTTCTTTAACGTGTTCTTTTGGGGCATGGTCGGCCCTGTCTATCTCAAACAGACTTGAGGTTGATTTATAGACTCAGAATGACCTCTTTTGAACTTCCCACCTAAAGAAGTGTAACTTCCATTAAGACTTGTAGCCAGGGAGATAGCTCAGTGGTATAAGCGCCTGCCTGGCAAGCACAAGGTACTGAGTTTGACCCCCAGCACTGAAAAAAAAAATAATGGGGTCTATTTAAGAGCTGGCCAAATAGCTCAGCGGATTAAAGTGCCTACAAGCAGGTGCATGGGCTGGGTGTTTGATCCCTGAGACTGCTGAGCTGGCCCCACCCCTAGGGCACACTGAGACAGCAATTGAGACTGGGCATGGTGGCATGCCATCTCTTGGGAGGCTGTAAACAGTATAACCTCGTAGTGAGACCCTGAACACCCTGAAGACCACTCCCTAAATTAAAAAAAAAAAAAAAAAAGAAGTAACTATAAGCGTTCGAAACCTCATACAGGACAAACTTGTTGGAGGGACTGCTTTCATTATTTCATATATAGAAAATGTGTACAAATTTATTTTTGAAAAGATACCTTCTTATACAGTACCTGAGTTTGGTTTTTATAAATTATACATAATCAGAAACATTGCATGATTTCCATGAGTATGTACAATGTGTTTCACAGTTTCATTTTGTCACTTAATGTCAGCTTTTCTATTATGGATGATATAGCAATCATATGATATAAACTTTAAGTAACTCATCAGCCTTTCTCCAGGCCTGTGTTATTGACCTAGGTGTGCTAAAGCGAAGCTGACTGAAATTTGAAGCTCTCTTTATGATCCACATGCAATGAAAACTGCTGCGTGGTGAAACAATTAGGTTTCCATGGTAGAGAGGATGGTTTCATTCTAAATTCTCTAACAGTTAATAAGATGTGATCTGAAAGAGGAAATCCGACCTGCGAAGTTGGTTTCTAAGCTGGTTTTCCACCAAAGAGGTTGCACATGCAGTGCAAGGGACTACTATGACTGAAGAAAGCTTCCGTGGAGGGCAGTACCTACCACCGCATTTTGTAAAGGCTTTATAACAAATATAGATATTGATTAGACATAGACCTAGATATATAATTAATATGTACTATATATACACTTATAAAATTATATGTGTCTATGTAGTATGCATATATCAATCATACTGTACAAGTATATATAGCATGCAGTTATATGTATATATGTAGTATGTATATATGAACTACGTACACAGGTATATATGGTGTGCATATACATACTGAGTATAAGTGTATGAGTAATATCCATAGATATTATGATATACAGACACATATCTATGCACCTGTGTGTATATACCAAACATGTATGTATACTTAGTGCATATGTGTTATATGTAGTAAGAAAAAATATGCAGTAGCAACAAATATGTATGGCTGTATAAAATACACATTTATATAGTGAGATGGCAAAAGTTTTTTACACCTTTATAAAGACCCACGCCCCAAACATGGTGACACACAGCTGTAATCATGGCACCTTGGTAATGTAAAGGAAGTGGATCTCACATTCAAATCCAGTTTGGATAACTTAGCAATTCAGAGTCACTTGATCTCAAAATACAATATAAAAAGCACAGTGGTGCATCTCAGTGCTAAGGCCTTGTTTTCAATCCCCAATATTACAGAAGAAAAGAAAGACCTATTAACCCATTATTGGTGTTATTTGCAAACCATAAATGTGTATTTATGGGCTATAATGCTATGTTGTGATATATGCATGCAAATTAGAATCATTAAGTCAATCTAAATAAAATTATTTAGCAACATTACCTATAATTTTGTGGAATCACGTAACTACCTATGCATGTAGCATGAAAAATAGGGACTTAAGACCTTGAAGTCAGCTTGTTAAGTACTGGACTACAGGAACTCAATGATTCTTTTGTTTTGTTTTGACAATGAATAAATTTTTAAAACAAACAAAAAAGTACTCTACCTGAAGTATTTCCCTAAGAAAAGCAAAACATACTAATCTAATCCTACTGTGTTAACATTGCCTATTAAATCTTGTCCTTTTCATTTTTCCTAAAATGATAAAGATATGAACTGAAATGCAAAACCTTTGTGTCATGAGTTAGGCTTCTTGAATGTTCAAAATACTGCCACAAGCATTACATTATGCTAGTTAAAGTCTGAATGAAAGCAATTCAAATAACATTTTCATGATAATTATTAATGTATTAATAACATTTTCATTTCTATCTTTGTTTCTGCTATTTTTACTCTTTAAAATAAAATTTTAAAAAATACATACTGTGAAAAAAAACATTTTCATAATAATTATTGATACATATTAATGAAACCACATATATAATTAAAGAACAGTTTACTTACACACACCCCAAAGGTTATATTACAATGAAAAATAAATAGTTTTTCCTTGAAACTGTGTGAAACCCAAGATCCTTTAACGGTTGATGATAATGGCCAGGTTACATCATAGAGGGTTATAGACTTTAGAAATGAGCAGTGCCTAATTTTGCCTATGACATATTTTGGCATAAATTTATACCAAAATGTACAGCGTCTCTGTCACAGGCCATGCATATAGTAGTAATGCACATAAGTTTATAGAACCTCAGTTCTCATATTGATTCTACTAGTAAAATTAGGTGACTCAAAGGGAAAGGAGGAAAGGAAAGGAAGAGAGGATATTGGGAAGTAAAAGGAATCAAGCTGTGTTGTATTCATGTACCAAGACCCCATGATGAACATGATTACTATGTATAGCAAACACGTACAAATTAAATAGTTAGAGTGGGTGTTTGCTATGGTCCCATATTTGCACTTGTAGTTCCAGTGAGCTCCTATTGTATCTCTTTAAGAAGGGTGATAATGTTCAGTACCCTATAAAGACATGTTCTATGTACCCAATAGTAGGCTCTTCTGTGAAAGGACATTGTTTATATATCTTTATTTCACTTCCTGTCTCTTCCCAATTACCCCCATTTGTTTCTTCCTTTAGTTAAAAAAGTCCCTTTGCAACTATTAAGTAGTCATCAATATACCCAAGAGACAGTTAAGAAACTGTCTTTTCAAGAAAAAGATATTAAAATTGCCCTTCATACCTAAAATCAACCTCTGTGTTTTGAAAGAAAACCATGGCTTCCACAACATATTTTCCCTGGATGAAATCTCTCGGCCATTAATCAGGGATTACTTTGGGTGGAAGTGGTAGCTGCATCTGTAACTTTTTCCTCATGGAAAAGTAGGAGCAGCCGGGTGTGGTGGAACATGCCTGTAATCCCAGCACTTGGGAGGCTGAGGCAGGAGGATCTGTGTGAATTTGAGACCAGCCTGGGCTACAAAAGTGAGCTCAAGGCCAACTTCAACTACATAACGAGACCTTGTCTCAAAAAGACAAAAAAAAAAAAAAAAAAAAAAAAAAAAAAAAAAAAAAAAAAAAAAAAAAAAAAAAAAAGTAAAAGAAAAGTAGGAGCAAACTAGGGCTTTCTTTCTGCAAACTCATTTGTAGGAGTCTAAGTTTGTACTGTAACTCAGTAAATGGTGTATTTAACCTCTTCTTACTGTCTGAACAATTGACTTTCTATGTAATCATGAAATCATATCTAAAAGAGATAATCTCCTTGACTGAGTGTAAGATTAAGTACTGCAGCTTGCAGCATTGTGTTTCTTGAAAGGAACAGGAGGATTTGCCTGTTCAGGGGAAGGGGGGTGGGGGCAACGTCATATCCTCTCAGTCCCTTCCCCCAAACCTTTTCTGGATTGTTAATTTGTCAGTAGAATCCTAGATTGGAATTGGGAAAGACAGAGTAATGTGGATTGGGATCTTCAGACTGAAAGATGGTCGATACTGTATTGAGACTCTCATCATTTGCTGGGAAGTCTACATAGTACATGGATGTGTTATAAATGTGTGACACTTCATACTTTGAAGCTTGGTTGCAGGCTTTGTGCTTTCAGTTTGCTGAGCCTCCTTAAGACTGAATGTGGACAGGGCTGGTGAGATAGCTGAGAGAAGTAAGCACCTACTAGGCAAGCAAAAGGACCATGGTTCGATCCCCAATACCGCATGCTGCATTGTCTCTGCCCTCAGGCACGCTGAGCTGAGCACTGACGCTGGGTGTGGCGTAGAATGCCTGTAATCCCGGTCCTGGGGAGGCTGAAAACAGGAAGATCACTACGAATATGAGCTAACTAGTGAGACCCTGTGCCAAATACATAAATTAAAATTAATTATTTAATTAAATAGAATTGAATGTGGGATTCAATTTTTATTTGATCTTTTATTTTCATTAGTGACAGATATAATGCTAAATAAAACCCAGACTTGAATAAAGGTAGGAAGGGAGGGAGGGAGGGAGGGAGGGAGGGAGGGAGGGAAAGAGGCAGGCAGGCAGGCAGGCAAGTGTTCCTGCTTAGGGAGAGTGAAAACATGAAACAAAGTCCATTCAGCAGACAGAAGAGTGTGATGTTTGCTTCACATTGTTTATGTTTCACTGTCATTTCTGGAACAGTGTACGTTACCAGCCCCTTTCTAGTTGAGAGGCTGTATTGGCACAGATTCGCCAAAACCCAAAGACCAAATTTTACACAGCAGTCAGTATGGAAAGATTGGATCATTTGTGCACTGTTGGTTAGCTTTCCTCTTTTGAATCTCTCTATTGTCAGAAACTAAATAAATTTGTTTTCTCTCCACATAAATCTTATTTTACAAAGTTGCTTCTCAGGTGAGGGTAAGAGAATCATTTTAAGCAAAATGTAGACTAATTTAAGTGAGTGTCTTAAGGTAATGAAGCCTTAATCCTTAATTTTCAGGTATGTAATAAAGATCTTAAACCTCCCATATGAGCAAAATTGGTAAACAAGAAAGGAAGACTGTAGTAGTCTTCCTAAAACTGAAGAAGAGGGTGTTTTGCTGCTTAGTCTACAAATAGAGATAAAGGGAAGAGTACAAATGGTTTCTGCCCTCCATCAACCCTACTGAATGACACCTAAACTGTACTCCCTCCTCCAGCCCTGGTACTGAGTGTTGAACCTAATGCTGTGCCCCTAACACTGAATTGCCTAGTACAGACTCAAAATGGGATCCTCCTATCTCAGCCTACCAGAGTGCTGGGACTGAAAGTATGAGACACCACTCCTGGCCAGTGCCTAAGTCTTTCTTCTTCCTCTTCTTCTTCTTTTTCTTTTTCTTCTTCTTCTTCTTCTTCTTCTTCTTCTTCTTCTTCTTCTTCTTCTTCTTCTTCTTCTTCTTCTTCTTCTTCTTCTTCTTCTTGTCTTTTTGAGACAGGATCTCGCTGTACAGTTCAGGCTGGCCTTGAGCTCAGCTTTGTAGCCCAGGCTGGTCTCGAACTCTCACCAATCCTCCCATCTCAGCCTCCCGAGTGCTGGGATTACAGGCGTGCGCCACCACGCCCAGCTCTTCTTCTTCTTCTTCTTCTTCTTCTTCTTCTTCTTCTTCTTCTTCTTCTTCTTCTTCTTCTTCTTCTTCTTCTTCTTCCTCTTCCTCTTCTCTTCTTCTTTTTCTTAAGCTTTTTAATTTTTTGGTGTTGAGGACTGAACCCATGGCCTCCCATTTTGTAGACATGAATTCTACCACTGAGCTAAATCCCCAGCCCTAAACTATTCTTATAAGTAAAAACAGAAAAGTATTTTCATGAAGAACCAGTGCCAGAAGAACTTTAGGCAACCTCAGTACTGCTGCTGGGCCAGGACAAGTATCATGAAGTAGAAGACACATAGTCTGCTTACTAGACTGAAGAACATCATACTACTGTATAAAATCAAAATCAACGGCCAGCAGGTCAAGGAAAGGGTCTTCAGTGTAAAATAGGTGTTGATGCCCTCAAGGTATTGCAGCCACAAACACTGCAGATCCATAACAGGCATAGATAAATATATATTATATATCTAGCAGAAAATGGTGGCCATACATAGCATTGCAACTGTTGAAGTGAAGGATAAAATCTGTTCATGAACAGCAGAATTTATGAGAATAGTTGAAATAGGGGAGGTAAGGGCTGCATAGTTCTGAATGCTTACATACTACATTAGATAGAAGCGTGAATCAATGTGATTTGATTTACATGAAGACATCGTTGTTAAAAAGAAAAGTATAACACTCCTATACTCACATGTGTTCCCTTTGATTAAATCAATTATTTATGCAACAATTATATCTCAAAGCTGTACTAGCTTTGTGGCACACTATGTGTCTTAGTTACTTTTCTCTCATTGCTGGGACAAAATACCGAACATCCACAACTAAGGAAGAAAACGTTTATGCTCATGGTTTGTGAAGGTTTACATGCATACTCAGCTGGCTCCAAGTGCACGAAAGAGAGCAACCACTTGGGGCAGTGGAAAACAGTAAAACAGCAAGAGCAAGGGAGCAGCGGTGGCAGGTCTGCCTTCCTCATTGCATTCAGCCTATCTGCCCCAGACCAGGTGTAGCACTCACACCCATAATCCCAGCACTGGCTCATGAATTAATCACAAACTCAAAAATCCCTCCATAATTGCATGTGTCCTCAGGGCTGACAACCGAATAAAAACCATAACACTAGGCCAAGTAGAATGGCAGTTCTTGTGCTTTTGAAAAATTGGCCTAATCGAGTTCACAGACAGACAAATTGGTTGATATAGTATATGATTACATAATAGATATTGTGAAGGCAAATGAAGAGCAAGAAAAGAGAATAAAGTGGTAACAATGTATATTGTATTTAGTTAAAAAGGGCTGTTCTGAGAAACTAATATTTAAGGGAGACCTGAAGGATATGGAAGCCAATGCCAAAGGCACAATGGTGAGAAAAGGGTGGGTATTAGCAATACATTTCACTCAAATGATCTGTAACTGGAATTGAGATAGCTCTGGTCCTGTTGTTTTATTTGATTTTTTTTCTAGCGTCATACAGTGGCAAAATGTTAACAGGAAAAAGAAAAGATTGACAATAGGCTAGAAATGCTTGATAGACCCATTTTCAATTTCTAATAAAAGCTTTGTATTGAAAACAAGAAACAGGAAAATTTAAGTAGCATAAACTAGAGTTGGCACAGGGTTGGAAAAAAGTGTAAATATGGTGTGGTAAGATGACACAGGAGATATTTTTCTCTTTAATATAATTGGAGATATATTGGTTTAAATGTGTGTAAGATAAGGATATAATTGGTAGGATTTCAAACAGAAGTTCTCTCTCCTTTAAATCCCTTCAAAAGACAAAAGCAAACAAAATATGGTCCAAATATCAAGAGAGGAAACATAGAAAATGGCAAAGAAGCATAGAAAATAGAATCTATAAAACAAGATGACAGAAGTAAGACCAAACATATCAGTTATGACAATGTATGTAAATGTGTTGAACTCCCCAATTAAAAGGCAACAACTCTTAGATTGGAGTAGAAAACAACATTCAACAATATGCTGTTTACAAGAGACAAACTTAAAACAAGATGACTTGGAAAGGTTATAAATAAAGGATAGGCAAAGACATATTCATAAAATGAAAACAAAAAGACAACAGAAGTAGCAATAGTCATACCAGCCAAGGTAGAATTCAAGGCAAAAACTGTTAACAATGCAGAAGATCATACTGTTTTCACATTTGAAATGAAGTTATATTTATTATCAAATGTGTGTTTGAAATAGAAAAGAATCAAGGGACAATAACCCATGAAAATAATTTTTAAGGTACTATAGAGTACACAATCTCAATGCATTCTACTAACTTATGCCTCATCAATTCAATAAATATTAATAAAGATCTAGAAAATTTGATGTACCTTAAAATTATCATCTTCAAAATATAAATTATAGACTTTTAAAAAATGTGGCAGCACTCCAGTGCATGAAGAAAATGGAAATGAATTCTCTAAAGGAGAATTTTTCTAGAACATACTTTCAAAATATGTGAAATTATAAAACGTGAAATTAAACCTGAACAATGTATTCAGGATAGACTGAAATCTACTCTTAATTTAACTCCAAAAAGAAACACAAATTAGTAATATTGCAGAGAAAACACTAAAATTTTAAAGTTAAAATGCTTATTGAACATTCACTGTGGCAGCCACTCTTCCAAGTGTACTATGTGTGTTAAAAGTTTGGACTCTCAAAATGAACACAGGAAGCCTAAGGAAGAAACAGGAAGCCTCTGTCAAGGAAGGAAACAAACAGACTTCCAGCTAGAAGAAGCAGATTGAACCAAGAAGCATGAACCAGAACAAAAGATATTCTCGGGGAGAGCAGTGAGACCACAGGTTTTGATTTTATTCTTAGGAAATGACACTTCACTGCCAATTTATGGAAAAGAAAACTGTATTGCCATAATTATGTTTGAGTAAAAGGATACTAGTGTCAATTTATTGAAAAGATAAATTGAAGAAATAATTACATAAAGAAAATCCACTGAAGAAGTCAAAAAGGAGTCATGGGCATGGAATCAGGCCAAGAAAATACTGAAAAAAAAAAAACAGATATAAGAAATAGTGATAAAAGAGAATTATAAGATTTTGGGACAGCAAAGAAATCATATAGTAGAGTGAAGAGACAACATATAGAATGGGAAAAAGTTTTGTCAGCTGTTCTTCAGACAGAGGACTACATAAAATACTGAATATAAAGAACTCATGAAAAAAAATTAGACCACCTAAAACAAAAAAGAGCCATGGAGAGCTGGGCAAGAGACACATCTCCAAGGAAGAAATGCAAATAGACAACACATACAGTAAAAATATACAATATCCTTGGCCACCAGAAAAAAAAAACAATTGAAGAGAATTTGAAGATTCCATCTTACACTAGACAGCAGGGCAATCATCAAGAGACCAAAATATAGAAAATGCCAGTAAAGTTATGGTGAAAAAAAGGATTCTTACATTGTTGATAGGAATGTAAACTAGTACAAACATTATAGAAATTTTTAATAAATTCCTCACGGAATTCAAGTTAAAAAAATTTTATCACCCAGCTTTCCTCCTCCTAGAAATCTTCCCCAAAGAATTCCACTATACTCTATGCATACCAATGTTTATGACAGCACAATTACAGTAGCTAAATCTTGAAAGTAGCTGGTATCCCCATCAACAGACAATTTATGATAGAAATGTGGTATCTGTACCACATGTGGAATAAGGCTCAACTATAAAGAAGAACAAATATGAAACACCTGTAGGAAAACAGTTATACCAGGAAGATATAATGCTGTGTGAAGTAACAGATACATAAGCTTAAATACTATGTAGAATTTCTCCTTTGAGTAAGAGAAAGCATAAACTAAGAGTACAATAAAAGATGGATAGAAACAGATAAGGGGATGTATCTCTTTCAGATGAGACAGTGTCGAAGAGAAAGTAGGTGCGGCGATTGAGAAGGAAAAGAGAAATATGTATAATAAAGATAAACTACATACAGGAACCTAATAACCTCAATAAATGCAACATTATATGTCATAGCATGAGGTAAGATTAGTAATATGAACAAGGGCAAAAACGGCCAAAGAGGATGCAGAGGAGAAGGGAGATAGGCTGGAGCAAAGGAGAAGGGGATTTAAAAATAAAGAATCAAGGAGTATTACGTGGCTACTTAGCAAGATGACCATGAGCTACATGAGCTACAAGCATGTACTAATATAAAAATAATAAAAGAAAAAGAAAGCATACTTTTAAAAATGTATATACAAAACAACATGCTAGATCTGAAAAGAACTTGGAAGTTACATTCAAATCAGCTCATTTGTTAGAAAAAAGCGAAGCTTAAAACAATGAAGTAAATTTCCCAGTGGTCTTAGAAGTTATTAATGCATGGGACAAAAACTGAGACAGTTTGTTTCCATTTCATTTTTCCGACTTTACCAACCCGCTATTGAGGATGAGGAAGAAGAAGTATTTAGAAACACTTGGTATCCACGTCCTTTCTTTCCCAGACATATCTGTTCTATTTCTTTCTTATGCCTGGCTTCCCTGGCCAATGTTTCTACTACTATATTGAACAGAAGTGGTAATAGTGGATGTCCTTACTTTGTTATAAATGTTAAAAGGCATGTTTTAGAGTGGTGACATCCACAAAATAGAGAACTCAGGAGTCAAATCATGTTTATTTGTGGTTACAGAAGGATATCTACCTAAAAAATGGCTCAAAAATTACTATTAGACAGCTAAAAATTCACTGGGGCTTGAAAATCAGGTTGAGACTGTGAGCTGAAGGACACACTAATTGTTGTTATTTGAGATCTACAGGAAAGACAGGGGGAGGTGGAAAAGAGAGGGATGTTCAGAAAGGAAAAAGGGTGAGGTGAAAAAATAGACTGGCATGTGTACTATTTAGATGAGGAGAGAAAAGCCAGTGAAGTACAGCTGTGCGACAGCAGCAGCGGGGAAGCCAGCGATGGATTCCCAGGGACGCTGCGGATGGTTTCCTCTCTCAGGACTGTGCTACCTGACATCTGAGTTCTTCCCAATCCAGAAACTACCATTAATTGTTATAGCCAACTGTAGGGTGAACTTGAATCTGACTTCAAATATGCATTTTTTATAAATCTGTGTTGTTAACTCAGAAATGTGTTTTATGAATACACACATACACACACATGCATGCGTGCATGTGCATGCATACACACACACACACACACACACACACACACACATACACACACACACACACACGACTTAGCAGGACATCATGTTCTTATCCAAGGGTAAAACACATACACAGAGCTACCTATTCTTGCCTTCTCTTTGATCCTTGTGTAAGAGGGCTAGTGTGTTGCAGTGATACCTATAACCTTCACAGGTGATTTGTGACACTTTCTTCCTTTATATTACAACAATTTAGAAAGTATGCTTTGTGAAAAGTGAATTTGTGATTTTTTTCATATGCATACTACCTCCCCACTCCTGTTTATTTTGTCTTTTTGTGTGTGGGGCAAGTGGTGCTGAGGACTCAATTCAGGGTTTCGTGCAGTTGAGGCAAGTAATCTATTACTGATATATACCTTCAGTCTCTTACTTATTAAAGGGCCAGGGGTACAAAGTAGATACAGTAAATAAAAAGGAATGACAGACCTACAATTATAATCTTTATTTTTAAGGAATTAAGTATGTCCCTATATGGCAAATAAAATAGACGTTTAGTGCATGATAACATTAACCAAAATACAAAACAGAAAAGGAGATCAGTTAATTTTTCTCCATATCCATACTCCGGCTTATTTTAATTTTTCTCCAAATTATTTATCCATTTCATCACTGAAACCTTTTCAGGATAATCAGACCAAAATGCTACCTTTCTCTACTCTCCAAGTTACCTTTCTGTTCAAAGATGTTTCCAATTATGTAATATGTAGTTAGCACATTCTAAAAGAATTACAGCTTTTGCTAACTTGTGGGAACAGCTGAGGTCAGATTCCAAGACAAAACACTCACGTGCTTCTGCCCTCTCCCCTTTGAGTCTTCTCCTCCCTGGCCCGGAGTGCCTTGGGAAAGCAGCTTACGTGGGAGGGCCGGTTCCCATCACTCTCACAGCTGGCTGGCCACCACAGCCAGCGTGGACAGCAGGGCATGCACCTCCTGTTGATACCAGGCCCCACGTGACTCTTCCAGGCCAGGACTGACTGGTCACTCATGCCGTGGTCTGAAGCTGTCCAGGAACAGCCCAGGACACCTCTATACTTCTGTCCCAGAGCCCGAGCTGCCCTGCCTTGCCACTTCTAGGCCAGCGGTGTTCCGGGCTGCCTGGCAGCCTGCTTCCTGTGCCCTGCTGTGGCCTGGCATTCTGAGTCCGACCTCAATTCCCACTGCATCTCATCTCTTAAGTGTCAAATGGAGACTGCTTCCCAGGGCACTTCGGAGCTTCTCTCACCTGCAAGTAGAAGCGCACACAGTAAATGTAGACCCCTTCTGCTCAGATAACAAGCTCTTCATTCCTTTAGTTCCCAAAATATGAAGAGTAACTTTACTGAAAGCTAAGCTCACAGGTACCTCAGTTCAGCAGTGCTTTCACTTGCAAACGATTTGGTTTGCAGACAGAAGCATTTGGCAGATTTTTGGTTTTGTTTGCAAACTCTGCATCAGGAGACAAACACAACGAGGATCATCTTTTCCACACAAATACCAATGTGGCTGGCTACCTGTCCAAAATCACTGAACAGCTGATGAACTATGGTACCATCGCATATGAGTTATTTAGTCCCCCAAAGAACTCTGTAATGTAATTACTATTTTATTGTGTTTTCCAGTTGTTGATCAAATCCAAACCCATAGAAACAACTACCTACGAATCCATTCTTTAACTGCTCTGACTGGGTCAGGGATAGAGCTCAGTGGCCTAAGCACCTGCCTGACAAGTGCAAGAATCTGAGTTTGAGTCGATAAAACAAACAAACAAACAAACAAATAACTACTGTGACTGCCCAAATCATTTATGAAACCTTTTATGGTTAACCTTGCTATATATACTATTTTTAAAAATCTTTTTTTATTTATTTGGTACAGTGTCCCACTATGCAGCTCTGACTTGTAATGATCCTCCTGTCTCAGCCTCCCTAGTGCTGGAATTACAGGTATGTGCCACCACATCCAATTTATTATTTATATTTTAATCGTAGTGTGTATCATGCAGTAAGTGTTCACCAAGTGTTCTGTAAATGCTTTTAAAGGAGTCAATTAGATGTTTCGGTGATACCAAAAGAGAAAAATATATACATCTACAGGCCCTTCCAAGCCTGTAATCCTTACATATTTGCTAATAGATTTTTAAATATTTACTCTAATACTAATAATGTGTAGACCTTCTCCATATCTTTAAGGATCTTTTAAACAGATATAAAATAAATATTATAATCAAAACTGTTGAACAAACAATAGGAGTAAGAAGTTAAAAACTGGTAGGTATACAAGGAAAGCGTCAATAATTTACAATTTATTATTAATTTTATTTCCTAATATGCAATGGAAATCAGTTCTGGTAATACTCACTTTTTAAGAAATGTAAGTATTTGGAGGCCAGTGATCTGTAAAGGTGTGCTTATGCAGTACTCTGAAGTTATTGCTAATCACAAGCACTCTGTGGAAAACTCTCCTGAATCCTAGTGCCTAACCTTGAAATCCAGCAATAGATGTGTACACAGACTATACAAGACACTGGCCTTCTTGAAGAAAGCAGGAGAGAATGCAAACTGCATCTGCTCCTAGGTTTTGAAGTCAGTCCCCAGTTATATAAATCTAATTTGTCTCCTGGTGCAGAGTTTGCCAACAAAAACAAAAACTTGCCCAATGCTTCTGTCTTCAAGCCAAATCATTTGCAAGTGAAAGCACTGCTGAACTGAGGTACCCATTACATCATTCTTTGGTGACGTTCTCCACTATTCTTACTTGATGCATTTCGGTTCTACTCCAAGAGTGCCGTAACACATCACAGGGATGTGATCTGACAGTTCTCTAGCAGTCTTGCCTGGTTCTCAGCAGGTATCAGCTGGCTGCTTTCATTTCCTAACTAGGGCCTCTAGAAGAGCATGCATTTTCATGACCTAGGGTGGAAGACCACACTTTCTGGGCACCTGTAAATCTGAAGCTATCACTAGGCTGTAAAGGGCACCACATGACCTATCCTGGAGTCATCTTCCTTCATCTTCAAAACCAGTGACCCTTAGTGGCCTGGCCTCACCTCACATCCTGTGACCATTCTCCTGTCTCTCCCTTCCCCTTGTAAGGGGACATAGGTGAGTTTGGGCCCACCTAGATCACATACAGCAGTCTGCTCTCTCAGGGACCCTGAGCTTCTCACAGCTGCAAAGTCCCTGCTTCCATATGAAGTAACATATTCCCAAGTTCTGAGTATTAGGGCAGAACATCTTTGAGAGGTGTCGTTTTCCCTACCACATGAGTAGCAGGAGGCTAGGTACCGTGCTCATCTGTGCCTTCCCTGTTAGACAGCAGCACCTTAATAGCTCCAAGAAACTGATCTGCATGCTCCGCTCTCCTCTATTAGATGAATGTGCTTGCATTCATACTTACTTTTACTTACAAGCCAGCATTGTGCTATGCCCTTCCCTGGCTTGCTCTACAACTCAGCAATTGCAGGTTTACTTTGGCTCCTTAGACAGGGACAAGACATTTTTATTCATCATTGTGTTCGAGATTTTGATCTTTAAGTGGAACTGTGCAAACAACCACGAAGTCCTAATATCACCCTGGAAATGCAAAAAGTTGATCTTTATTTTCTGACTTCAGATTGCTTATCAGACCCTATAAAAGACAAAGTAAAGACCATAAAAGCAAACGATAGGCATTGCTATCTACAGATGAAAAAGCAGGAGAAAAGAAAATCACAGCACAATTTTGTCAGCAAACATTAGTTTGAAATTCATTTATGGACTCATTTTTGAGTGCTTACTTTCCTCCTTCACTGCTAGGTCCCATTCCCCTACACAAACCATTAATTTAGAAATATAAATAAGGCTTTGGAAGTCATTCTTAAAGCATCACAGAAAAACAGGATATAATAAAGAAAATCAAAAGTAAATCTGCTTAGATAATTACAACCAGGAAGTCATGAATTAAGCATGGTGAATTCTGCAAACAAAATATGACTTCCAATTGCAGCCTCATTCCAGAGCATGTATTCTAGACTACAAGTTTGCTATCAACCTGCATGACTCTGTTTCTTAGAGTTCTCACTCTGTGTCATCGCAGGTGGTCTGTGATCAGGAAATGCTCCATAAAGTGAGTATTGATCTGTGTCTGCGTGATGGCAACACTTCCTAGATTGATCATGTTGCACAACATCGCTGTTCTCCACCATGTAAATAGAGACTTTTTAATCTAAGAAATACAGCCTTAGGCAAAGGTAAGAATTTCCAAACTCTCTGAAACACAGAACTTTTTATTTCAATGAATAAAATACATAGACAAAAAGCTATGAAGAAAGCAGAAGACAATTTGTGTTTGAACAAGGGTGAGATATGAAAAAAAGTGAGTTTTTGATAGTTACATATAATATATATGTGGACTAGATAAAAAGAAAGAAGTTAAATCAAAGAAACCAGATATGAGATTATTACAGTTACTATAAGAGTTTAACTTAGGAGAAGCACAAAATCAGGTGGGTAGTCATGAATCTAGAAAACTCATGCATGTGGTAGGCTATGTCCCTATCACAGGTTGTACCTGTCATGCTCACTTAGGTATGTCACTATTATAAGCTTCATGTTGTTGTTGAGAAAACTGTATGATTCCACAGAAAAAGTCTTCCAGAAAGACCTTGGCTTAAGTTATATAAGGTTTAAACAGTAGCACTCTCTCTATTGAGAACTGAGCCCTGGAGGGAGCTCCATCTGGAAAGAGTCCTCTGATGAGGTACGAAGTCTGCCACAATGACGTTGCAGGGACAGTGGTTCTCGCTACATCGTGTGCTTGCGTGCACCTTGTATGAACTTGTTTCTCTCTACTAAATCAGAATATTTTTACATCTTAACCATAGTACTATTATTTTAGCTGCTTTCCATTAAGAAGGCTTTAAAGTCCCCCAGAAAAGTTTATATTTGGTGCTGAAAGAAGAAAGGATTGATAAAGGCTGAGAATCAGTGAAATGTTTTTCTTTCCTTCTCTTCGCATTCCCTCTCCAGGGTTCCAGAAAACTAACATAATATGGTTGTTTAAAAAATGCTTTCTCTATAATCTCCTCTTCACCTAGAGTATTTTTGCTTTAATCAAACATTCATGGGACAGGCAACTGAAATTCGTCCTTAACTTGAACCAGGAAATATAAGATTTGCTATAAAATTAAAATTCTGTGGCAGTGTTGGTGCTCTTTTCTAAAGGCTGATTCTGATTAAAGCTGTTATTAAAGCAGGAGTAGAAAACAGTAGAAGCTAATAGTGCCCCACAGATACATACATTCTGCATAAATGACTTGTTAAAAACTTGAATGTGGATATCATTAGGTTGGACCTATGTTTTCCATTTCACCGAAGTCCTTACCATAGCGTACTACACTGCTGTCTTTACTTCAGTAACTGAATTGCTTTGATCACTGAGTATGTCTGTCTGGCCCCTGAAGGTATAAACTCTGATGAATCGCTCAGGTGATTTTTATTCTTCTCTGTACTTAAATTCCTTTAAAATCAATTTACCAAATAGTAATTGGTGTCAAAACAATAAAATACATGCTTAAATACCATATTAGACAAATTACAAAGTAAGGTGAAGACAAATCTTGAAGACTTATTTGCAGAAATAATAATGCATCTTCAGCCTACCTTTTCCTTACCCATACAGATATCTTCTTTTGCATATTTCATAGGCTCTTCAAATTTAGGATATTTAAATAATCACCATTTTTGCTACGTTCTCACTCTTTCCATTCATGTGGAAATTGTAGGATGTGTAAAGTGGCAAGAGGTAACTTTGAAAACAATATGGCTAGCTAGATAATGAAAGGGTATGCTACATTAGATGGAGTCATATGAAGCTGTTGAAGTCTATCATTTTTAATCAGCAAAAATAGTATTTCTGTTCAACAGAAAAATCATAGTTTACTTTAAGTAAAATCATTGAATGATTCTTAGGTGAGAATGACATCATCCAACTTACATTTTAGAGGAAACTTTTGGCTCTATTGTGAAAAATTATTTGAAGAAGATTAAACTTTATGAAAGTAATGCCGCCTAGGAACATACAGAATGCCCCGCCAAGTGTATGACCACAGCTACAAGGTTAACTAGGAAAGTAGAACTCATAAAAGTGAAGGAAGGAGCTGGGCGTGGTGGTGCACGCCTGTAATACCAGCACTCTGGAGGCTGAGGCAGGAGGATCTGTGCAAGTTCGAGACCAGCCTGGGCTACAAAACTGAGCTCAAGGACAGCCTGAACTGCACAGTGAGACCCTGTCTCAAAAAGACAAAAAAAAAAAAAAAAAAAGTGAGGGAAGGAAAGAGGCCAAAATAATGAAAACACATGCATTGAAGGATGCTGTCATTCACTGTGGGAGGAAATATTCAAGAGAGAACAGGCTAGCATGAAGTATATAATATTTCTAGGGGCTGGGGATTTGGCTCAGCGGTAGAATGTTAGCCTAGCAAGCTGGAAGCTCTGGGTTCGGTCCTCGGCACCAAAAAAAGAATAAAACCTCCTGAAGTATAATGTTTCTTATCATGTGAGTTATAATTCGGAGAAAATGGCTGTTCCCAGGCTGAATGTTCGCTTTCCACAAGTCCTGTACTTGTGCGTAGCTCTTTGGATAAAATATAAAATCTTATCGAGACTACAGACATTGTGGTGTGTGGTAACCAGACCATGTGTAGAAGGGGAATGAAAACACAATCTCAGAGAAGTCTAAACTTTTCTCAATTTAAAGATACTTATTTAAGTCAATAAATCTCAAAGACATCTCAAATGGAAATTTATATATTATATCATATTCTTCTCAGAAAGACTCTGTTGATTTGAGGTCTTTTGAACAGATATCATTGAGAAGGCTGCTCTTTCCTTAGGACTGGAACTTGCCTATTGGGGCAAATCCTTCACATAATATTCCCTATAGACATATTTTGATATAAAAACTGAATCTCATTTTACCTCTACAGATATTTTTCACCTCACTTTCTCGTTGATTTTATCCCAAGTATTTTAAAACCTTCCAATTTTGACATCAATCCAGTTGCTGAGAACTCTAGCATAAAATGAAAAAACACACATGAAAAGAACAGCATTAACCATGTAAGCATATTTATGCTACATTTATAAGGCAATCAGAGAAAATATGCATACAGACCCAAGATACACAATCCTTCTTATCTAACAATTCATGGAAAAATGAATGAATATTTCATGAACCTCAACCAATTAAATATTTTAATAATAACTAGAATTCAGATGGCATCTAATTGCTATATTTTTTATGATTGAAAGTTTTAAAATTCCTTGTGTATCAGTGACAATGAACATGGCTATTTCCATCTATTCTTGATGTCTTTATTATTATATGTTTATTCTTTGAGTCAATGTATTTCTTTCTGCTCACAGTAATGTTCCATGATAAAACTACTCCCAAATTTTATGACTTGAAAAATCTTACAAGTCTTCCAATAAGAGGGTCAAGCAAAACTGTTGAGTGGGTCCTCAGTGTGCCAGGTCTCATATCTGTTGGGTCTCTGGCTGGAAATGCAGTAGTAATTGAGCCACGTGTCTCTCAGAATGTGTAGTTTGTACGAGTATGATCTTCTGGCAAAAGCTAAGGAGAAAAGAGAAAATAGACATTTGGAAATGCTTGTCTAAGACTCTATTTGCCTCCAGTTTGCTATCTATTGATCAAAGCATGTTTGTGACCAATCACCCAAGACAGTGGAGGGTACAGCTGAAGGTTTAGAGCCATTGACTAGTTAAATTGGGATCATTCATGAAACATACAACAAACAAGACACCTCTGAGTGCACAATTAATAGTTATGCATAGGTGAGAACTTATCCAACAAAGCAGTAAACCTCATTACCTGCACAAATCAGGAGACTAAATGGTTTTATTTAACAATAAATTTTAAATGTAGGTGCCATGTATTTACAGTATTTTCTCTGACTAAAATATTAAATAGTCCATATTTATCACTTTGTGATGAACTTAGTTATTATCATGTACTCTGATGTTCTATGGTAAGAATCCACTTTTAGCCCAGTGAATAAATAGAAATATGAACTTCTTCACTATGTGCTGTTGATTTTGCTGGAAAGCTTTGATTTTTTTAATGGAGGTGGTGGCTGCTCATTTCCATGAGTTAGAATGGTAAAATTTTAACATAATGAGCTGCCAGTGTCTGTGGTTATACCTTTGGCAAGCAGAATTTAGCAATCTGAACATGGCTATGGAATGATTACCACTGATTGAACCCTGAGAAGCATTCATCACTTCTTGCTGTAGGTTCTTTTTCAACTTTCTAGTTCTTATGAAATAAAAATGCTCATCAGTATGTGGCCATTATCTGAAAGAATTGGTACACAGATGCTCCTTCACTAAATAAATTTAACATCGTATTTTTTTAAATTTAAGAATGAACTAAGGAATTAATCATTTGACCCTAAAAACTTTGTTCCTCATTAAACAATATGTTTTTATGGGTTTCCTTGAATGTGTGTGTTAGGTCCTGGAGACGTCGGGAGAAGGATGAGCCAAGAGTCGGTGCCTCAAAGTGTTACAGAGCTCTTTTATTATAAAGGTGTTATAGCGCTTTTTCTGGCTACGCCGGCGTAGGGTCACTCCCCGAGTAGAGCGACCCCTAGCCTCAGTGTGCACGGGTTTTTATAGGCTGTCTATGCTAATGAGGGATTCAGCAAGCAGGTTTCACAGAAGCCAATAGCGTACGTTATTCGGGGGATTGGGGAAGGTGATTGGGGTGTTTCGGGATGGTGCGGGTCCTGCGGGCAGCTAATGGAAAGTGAGCCCTCGGGCAGCTAACGGGGAAGTGAGCCCACGGGCAGCTAATGGGAAAGCAGTGACTTTATTCTTGACCAGGAAACCAAAGGGGAAATTGGAACCTAAAGGTCTCAGAAAATAGAAAACTTAAGGAAACAGGAACTCACTTGGGTCTTATCAGGAACTAAGCAGACAAGCACTAGTCATCCATAACTATGCATGTATATATATATATATATATATATATATATATATATGTATATATATATACATATACATATAGATAGATAGATAGATATAGATATAGATATATAGATATATGTATATCACTCCTAACATGTGCCTCTACAACTTCCCAAGCTATTGAATAATTTGCACCACTCAATGGAAATATTAATTTTTCTTGCATAGGGTTTACTTACAGAAGATGCTAGAGTAGTAGATATAAACCCAAAGGCTACTTCATGTGTAGTTTCTCTTGGGCTTTATTTTCCCAGCTTCCAAAAGATCTCTAAACATTGGCATACATATCATTTGTTTCATAATGTGTAAATACCCAAACAAAATGAGCACATTTTAAGACAACAACTGTACAAAAGTGCAATCGTCTGGAAAGAGCTTTAAAGTGTTGCGTCTTTTTCAGTTTACAGAAGCCTTGATGGCGTTGTCTTTTCCACATCTGCTATTCATAAGGACTACTTCCCAACAATTCCGTGAGCAAAGATACCAAAACGTTGCTACTAATAACTTTCAAGTGCCTTCTTCCTCTGACTCTAAACAAAAGCTTTAGAAATGTTACTTAGCTTCTGGTGAACCTGCAGCTCAGGGCTACCAGCCCTTTGTTTAAAGGAATCTATTTGTGAAAACACTGAGTCCTTACAGTGAAGGGAACACCTGTGGCCAATAGCACTGCAGTGCGTGCTTTGTACTCTAAGACCAGGGAGCCTGGGTCTCATGGACATTGCCCTGAAGTGCTCCAAGCTCTATTATTCTCATGTAGGTGTAATTCTCTGTAACTATAGTAATGACATGTGCGTTCCAAGGAACCCTAGCTAATCCGGGAAGAAACTAGAACATCATCCTGCGAAGGTCATTTTTCTGTAACATGAATCTCCAATCTCTTTCCTGTAAATGAGAATTTTTGCGTTTCTCACTTCCCTTGCAGGATCCACACCTGTAATTCTACACAACCCAGAACCCACTCAGTTTAAAGGCTGAAAAGCTAATCATAACTATGTTTTTGTTCTACTGGCACAGATGCTTTCAGCTTTAAAACAACCTCCAACTCTTAATCCCTCTCTGTGTTCTTGCCAAGCTCTCTGGAAATCTCAGTTTTGGACCTTCTCCAAAACCACATCTCATCCATATGCCTGCCGCTGAGGAAGACATTCAGCAGGCTCTTTCCTTTACTCTATGAATGATTCATGTGTTAAAATCTTAAATACTCACTGAGCGGAGGACCTAATGGTTTGAAAACCTGAACTGACGTCAAAGAAACGTGCTGTTTTGGGAAGAAGCTTTTACTTCTGATTGTTTATCCCTCTTCAGTCCAGAATCTGGAAGTCCTCTATTAGGCAAGCAAAGAATGCAATCACATTCATTTCTTGAGAGTCTCTTATGAAACTCACCTTTCTGAACAACACTTCCGCTCTGGTGTCAAAATTGTTTCCAATAGTATACTTAAGTCTATGATAGTAAAAGTAAATATAATGTTATGTCATTATTATCCTCTAAGAAAAATAAGTCATACTGAAAAATCCTTTTCACCATATACAGCTAGATCTTAAAACAAAATATCCAAAAGGAGTGAACGGTAACTGAAATAAGTAGGAATGATTACTACAAAGTAAGCAGAAAAAAATAGTGTCTGCCTTGAGTATTATATACTCTTTTTCTTGTTATTTTCCCAACAGTACAGCATCATATATATTTAAATAGTATTTATGTTATATTAAATATTATAAGTATGCTGGAGATGATTTAAAATAAGTAGGAAGACATGGCAGGTTTTATAGAAATGCATCCTTTTCTAGACGGACCTCAAGAATCTGCAGATTTTAGTAAACGAGAGTCCTGGATCCAGTCCACATGAAAGAACAAATATATATGTCTACTGTAATGGGACAGGGTATCTTCTTAGCTACAATTCAGTGGCTTTTAAGTGAATACAAATGGCCAGAGTGGCAGAACTTAGAGAAATTCAGTAGCAGTCTTAAGAGAAATATACTGTATTTCTCAAACATGCCTGTAAGCCAGATTTGACCTGTGCTATCACATTTGTAACTTTTGACATACTGCTCTATTTTCTGTTTTATTTTAAAAGTATTTTAAAGACTTTTGATTAAAATAAAGTAAAATCCATATTCTTTAAAAAATCAGTAAAACTCTCTTATAAGACTTTAAAATGTCAAGAATATAATTTTACTTCATGAAACAGGGAAAAATGGAGGCCTTCAAAGATATATGGTTATAAATTAAAAACTTGGTTCAAATTCTCCTAGTTGTGGAAATTAGAGAATCCTACGAGAACTCTCTAAGTTTCACTTTGTGAAGTGATGATGAAAATGCAGTCTCTGTGTGAGTGTAAGAAGGGAGTCGCAGCTTAAACGTTTTACATCATTGCATAGTTCTTACAACATAGTGTGCACTTTATTACTAAGTGGTGACTTCAAATTAACATAATTTAGGGTCATTTTTATAAGTTTTTGAGAAAACTAATGATAGCTTGTATTTATTGAGACCTTTATTACTACATAATGAGTATAGTTCTAGCTCTAACACACTTGACTGTGACAACAGTTCTTTAAAGTACTGCAGGTGGTATTATGAACTGTAAGCAAAAGGAAATTGAGGCCAGATTGTCTGAAATGTATAAAACCAAACAAAGTCACTAAGTGTGGAAGAAGAGATGCACTTAAGCAAAGATTTGTGCCTCTATTATAGAAAACCTTCACCTTTATACTAAATCAAAAGTATGTTATTGCGAATTAATCATTGAGCTTCTTCCACATTATAAAGGTCTGAGAATTGGAAAAGGCATGTAAGTAAAAAAAAGGAAACGCACACCTTCTTGACTGTGAGGGACCATACTCAGCAATTCAGGGTCAATGTTCACTGTCCAAACTTAGAAGAAAACCCTGATTTACTATGAATATAAAATGATAATCTCTTGAAGTTAGAGAAATACTTCAGCCTTTCTTGCATGAATTTGGCTTCAAATCTTTCAACTTAATGCAAATAGAATCACTGTTTAGATGAATAATTTGTAGTTACTTAATAACAATTATTTGATAATCTTTATGCATAATTAGTTCTATTAAGAAAAAATATAGGATCTGCCAAAAGGATAGATTATAAGCTCATTAGAGCAAGATAAAAATGACTTGTGCACTTAGCAGTCCACGTAACTTATTGTCCTGAAACCTGATCAACAATCTAGCTTTGATTTCCTGTCTCCTTTCAGTCAAAGCCTCAGCTGTGTTCAGCCTCTCATCCTTCATGACCTGAAGGAGATGAACTGAGCCTAGTTCCAGAGAGAAGTCCTGTGCCATCCACAGATGGGGCTCTTCTGGGGGCTCCTAATGGCTAACAGGCAGGAGTGTGAACTGAGTGGGCTCCAACCAACCTGTCAGAAAGGCTTTCATTCCACTCTTGACACAAAAGATTTTTCTCTCTTGTTTCTTCTGGCGGGAAGCAAGAGGATCTGCAGCACCAATCCACAAGAGGAGGTACTTTCCTCTTGCAACCAATAGGAAAGCCAGACAAGGGATGTCACACACTTAGGACAACAGAGCAGAAAGTCAGAAAAAAACTGAAGTCTTCCATGAAATTATTAATTCACTTCAACTTATATGTTTGTTGTTCTTGTAAGACAATAAAGAACCATTTATCATGGATGTTTTCTGTTACAATCAAAACCACCTTCACTGATAAATTGTAATTTTCACATAATATGATATCATATAGTATATGATTAATAAACTTTCATGGAATGCAGAATGATATAATATGATTCTTTCTTCTGTTAGCTCTGCTTAGCAGCATCCAAAGTACCCATATCCAGGGCTGTACCCTAGCTCCCACTGTCCCCCCAGGGGTTGGGGAAAGTCAGAGTATCTAAAGAGGGTAGCTAGCCTCAGCAGTGTTGCCCTACTCATTTAGAACTCGGTGAGTAAAAGTTTCCCTCTATTCAAAGTAATATGACAGGGCCCGGCAAGACGGCTGAGTGGTCTAAAGCGCCTGCTTAGGAAAGCTTAGGTGGCTGCAGGGACCACAGTTTGCTCCCTGGCACCATATGCTGCCCCAGCCCTGCCCTCAGGGCAGGCTGAGCCGGCCATAAAAATAAATAAAATAAATAAACAAAAGTTCAAAAACAAACAAAGTAATATGACAGATTTTTGCTAACTTTGTACTTGAAAACAACAAAAAAATATTTCTATAAATTAGTGAGCTCCACCAGGTAACAACAACAACAACAACAACAAAAAAAAAAAACTCAATTTGTAAATATTTGTGAAATTTGGCTGATGGCTGATGTTCTTTCTCTTTCATTCAGATGGAAACAGAAATAAGAAAACTCTGTTAATCTCACTGAAAATAAATGGAAAAGAACTAAAACACAAATAGCATTAATGATGATATTTTCAGTTACTCAATGGCTTAACCAGCTCTCCAGACAACAAGATTATCTTTAGAGTTTTTACATAATATCTGCCTCATTTCTATCACTTGGAATTTATTTCTCATTGGCCTAAACAAGGACTGAGGTATAAGCTGCTGATTAAAGTTTTCATGGGGTTTGAATTTCACCTCAGGGGTGACATAGTAGTTTACATTACCTGAAAAGCTGCAAAGCTAAACTATTCTTTTTGACAAACAAAACAAAAACCACAAGTTTGATAGTGTTTCCACACAAGACCACAACTTATTTCCACTTTTTCTGCATACTTTTGAAAAAGCTCTATTGGACTTTGGTATAAAGAAATCACCTTCAATTATTTACAGCACCAGAGAGATGTTAAAGAATAATTTAAAAATCAAAGGTTTTCCCAGGCTTGAGGACATAGAAGCAATCTAGAGATTTTTTAAAGACTTTTCTTGTCTACATCTAAGTCATTAAAAGACATACCCTACTCAGCTTCCTGAGAAGAATTTGGGAAAATGCTTCCAATATAAATAAGTGACTCCTACAAAAAGAAGTACACAGTTGTCAATAGATACTTCCTCAGGGTTTCTCACAGCATGGTCTTGGCCCATCTTTGCCAGGTGCTTGGAAAACACACATCTTTGGGTCCATCTCTGAACTTCTAAGCTGGTGCCTCTGGGAAGGAACCCAAGAATGACATTTCAAATATGACAAGGGGTGATTCTACTACACACTAATGAACTTTAATCTTTAAGAATTATAGGGGCCCAGCGGGATGGCTCAGTGGTCTAAAGCGCCTGCTTGAGAAAGCTTGGGTGGCTTCAGGGACCGCGGTTCGATCCCCGGCACCACATGCTGCGCCAGCCCTGCCCTCGGGCTGGGCTGAGCCAGCCATAAAAATGAGTGAATAAACAGACAAAGGTTCTGAAACAAGAAAAAAATAAATAAATAAAATTTTAAGAAAAAGAATTATAAATCATCTCATTCAGTCAAATTTTTTTTTTTTTTTTTTTTTTTTTAATGAGCAGAATGTATTTATTGAGGGAAAGAAAGCTCCTGTCTGAGAGAGGAATGGGGAGAGCAGGAGTGAGGGGGTTGTCCCCCAGATTTTCTATTTATGAGTTATTTGTCTTTTTCTGACATACCTTCTTCATATCCACTAAGATTCATACATGTCATTATTTTCAAATCTCTTCATATTCTTATAATGGTTGATGCTAATTTACTAGAGATGCAGATTATCTGATCCTTGCGATATCATCTATCAGTAACCACATTTACTACGCTGTAACTGTATTACATAAATATTATTGCAGTAGTTCTTCAGGAAGGGAGAAGTTTCTAAAAAAGACAAATGTTCAGGTTTTAAAGGTCTGTATTTTTTTCTTTGAAATGTTTAATATATGCCCAAGGTTTGAAAAGTATTATAAACTCAATCCAAGCCCCTACCACAATAAAGCATACTCTTTAATCACTAACTTTGACATTCTTCTATTTAAACAGCACTATCTAAACCATGCCACAATACTCGAGAGGTAGATGATAGTTTTAGATCAGTTATAGCCCTTGCAGCAAGAATGTGGCAGAGATGAAAACCCATACATGTGTGTTTTCTCAAGGCTGCCCTATCAAGAGTATTTTTTCTTGTGTCTGCTCAGTAACTTATTCTGACCCACTAGGAGAGCCTCTCCCTCCCAAACTACTAAATAAATGACTTTATATATTTCTCAAAAGTAAGAGTAATAATCACAACTTTCTGGTATTTGGACAGGAGAAAATTTGCCACTTTTCACCCTTAGGCACTTGTATTCACATGGATACTTTCTCCATGGCAAAGATAGTGACACATCCTGCAGAACGCTGCTGGCCCTGTGCTCATGTGCTCTTTCCTGTCACTGGTATTTCATCATCATGATCCAGCTTTGGATACCAATTGGCAGGAAGTCCAGAATACAGTAGTTCACTGGAGGCCCTGCCCGCCACATAGGACACCAACCAAGAGGGCTCCTGCACAGTGAGAAATCTAGCCTAGGGTCCTGCCAGAAAGCCTGGTGCCAACCAAAGATGCGCAGTGGAGACATCTTTTGGGAATTTGTCTTGATTTCTTTAAATTAAAAATGAATATATTTATTTTTCTTTGATTTGTTTTAAAATTTTGCACTGTTGTTGAGAGCCTGATAGAAACCTTCAGAAGAAGAAAAAATGGAGAGGACTGCACTGCACGTTCAACAGTTCACACAGATTTGAAAATATGCCATCAAAATAATACCTACCTCCTTTATTGTGTGGTCCAAGCATGTGCTATAATTTCTCCTACAATGAGTGATTCTTACAAAATAACGAAATCGATTATATTAGTTACTTTTTGCTCGTTGCTGGGACAAATACCCAACACTCAAAATGAAAGAAGGAAAGGTTTATTTAGCTCACAGTTTGTGGAAGTTTCAGTCCATATTCGGCTGGCCCAAGGCTGAGTGGAACACAGCAGAGAGCATCCAGTTCATGGCGGCGGAACAGCAACAAAATGGCGGCAGAGGCAGCCAACCAACATGGCAGCAGAGCAACAGCAACAACTAGAGCTCCAGTCTGTCTCTCTGTCTCTCTTTATATTACATTCAGGCTCTCCGCCTTAGGCTCCTACCCTAGGCTACACCCATAATCCCAGAAGTACTTCCACCCATAATCCCATCAGTACTAAAACCCATAATCCCAGGGATCATGGATCAAGTCTCAAACTCTAGAAGTCCCTGCCCAATGACTCCATGAGACTTTGGGGGGACAATTAGACATAAACCATAACATCGGTCTTTACCCATATTCAAGTAGGCATGTAATAGCTGAGATTTTCAGCTAGCACTGAAAGTTGACAAGCGTCATAAGACCCTTGGATGAGAACAAGAAATAAAGAACTACCTAAGAATAGGCCGCTCCAGGCTGTGTTTTCCCCAGACATTAGTGTTATGTAAGAGTCACCTGGGAAACTTGTGAAAAAATACTGATTCCTGATACTACCCTAGATACCCTGATCTGAATCTGAGGCAGGGCCAATACCAACTTGAGAATTCTATGTAGGGTTGGGCTTAGGGAAGGCCATCTGGTTGGAAGAGGAAGCTGGGAGGTTTGCCATGAGGCGATGTTTGCAAAGCAAGCACACTTTTTATAACTTAGTGTGTATGTGACAGATCAATATCAATATTAAAGTTTCCTAAACTTTTACTCACACTTTATATAAGAGTGATTAAGTTGGCTATATTACAAGGAATGTTTTCATTTGGGAAGAGAAGGAGCTGGTGGGCACTGGGGTAGTTTCTGCCCTTGTACTACAACTGAATAGAAGCCTTTTAGGCATCACCATAGAAAATTTTAGTTTATCTACTCGTTGAACAAAATATTTTTCAATTTATCTGTGTGCGTGAGCCAGCATTGCAGGTGGGTTACTAGGACACAGTACTGACAATGGCAATGATGATGATATTGTTAATAGGCAAAAACCCTCCACCCTTGTTTACATTGTAAGTGGAAGGAGCGGTCCATAAGCCACAAATGCCATTTAACACGCGTGTAAGAAAACTACACTGTGTGCTAAGCATTGTTTTTCATCTTTGAGAGACATGATTTGGGAAAATAATATATTCCTTAATTAGTTACCTCTCATTATGCATACATAGTTTGTTAGTGGGGCATTTCTTTAGGGAGCTAGCTTAGTAAATCTAGATGCAAACTATATCTGTCTCTGAACTTAAAAATTGACAAATGCCAAGCTCGTGTGAGTTTGGAGGGGGAAGTGTGTATGTGTACATATAGGTTTTACTTAAACACCTTATGGACTACTGTCAAATTTTACATGTATGTCTTTAGACTCAAAATCCTGTGAGACATTCTTTTGTGGCACATAATGCCACACTTCTGAGAAGTTATGCTAGTCCTTTGACATCAATGAAGAGACCTTTGGGAAGTGAAGCAGTTCTATGCCTAAACCTATGTACAGTCAACAAACACATGACTGTAAATAAACATCATTATAAAAGATGGCTTAGTCCTTCCTTTTTTCCTCTGTAGGAGGTTGTACTATTAATTTAGAAAGCAAAGAAGAGATAAAATGACTTTATACTAATTCTCTTAATTTAATCACATCAAATGTCAAGACAATGTCATTTAAGACTCCTTAATGATTTTAAAACAAATGGTCCCTGTAGCACAAAAATAGTTGAACTAACATTGCTAACATTAATTTAATTTCTTTGGAATTGAAATGTTAGATGAATCAATTCTATCCCACTTATTTCTCAAATAGTGTTAGGAAATACCTGAGGACCACTCAGTGAAAGTCTAATAGGGTTCTTCAGCCTATTTATCAGTCCAGAAGAACTTTAATGTATTTGAATTTAGTCTTCAGTTGATTCTAATTGATATATAGAGAAGAGTCTCATCACTGCACTTTTCTCTCAAACCTTCCTTTGTGAAGATTCTGGGCCCAGTTTATCAACAGCAGAAACTTACTTAGTATGGTTGCATATTCTATATATATTTTTTCCAACGTTAATGTGAGTCATCATAGCGTATCTCTTTAACCATATGTGCTAGAACGAAGGACAGACAGTTATTTTAATATTCCTGGCCTAGAATCCTTCCCACAACAAACACATTTGATGCTCATACATGGGCCCTTTCTTGCCGACACTCACGCCTGTCAAAATGGCACGGTGCCTACTCAACATATGGACTGCTAGCTTTTCTCACTGGGGCACAGTTGCCAAAGAAAGATGGGTTAGGCTAGGCACCCTGTGTAGCAAAAGCAGGTGACAGCTCTCCCGTCCTCCATCACAGAGCTGCAGACTCTCTAGCCACATGCTGCTCCCCAACCTTCCTTTCACAGGAAAAGGAAAGAGAGACCCTTAGCAGTATCCCTTTTACATTCAAACTCTTTCTATTTAGTGCCCATGTTCTTACTACCTTTCATTCATGGAGAGGAAACTATACTCTGCCAAAAATGCACGAAATTTTAAGAATCATTTGGAAGCACACAGTTTTAAGTAAAGTTGATATCCAGCAAAGGCATAAAGTATGTGTTTGTGCATGCGTGCAGCATGAACACACACGCACATGCACCCGCACCCACATGCGTCCCACACATGCACACATTCAGTCACATGGGAAATTTATGTAGTTTTATCCTCACTTCTTATTTTCTACCCAGAGGAGGCCCGAGCTGGGCAGCCACAGCAGCACTGAGTATTGAAGATAAAACTTAGCGATTAAGTATTGCACAAATAGAGCTGTCTCCTTGCATTAATCCAATGAATCATTTCCTCCCCTAACAGGCTACATCCTGTTTGGTGTGTAATTTGTATTTTAAAATTTCCAAATCAATTTTTATTTATCCAAATGAGGGGTTATTTGGCAATAACAGAAAACCCTCAAGTTTCCTCAAACAAAACTTGTCCTTCAAGTCTGAGGATCCTCATCATGGTACAGGAAAGACAAACAAAATATTCTGTCTGATTCTGACTTCTGAGTCCCAAATCTATTGAGATTTTCCTGTCAATTTTATCAAACCTGTCCATCCAAACTAAAAGACATCAAACACAACACGAGTCAGCTGACATAGGCTAGCTAATTAGTAATCATCAATATCTTCTCCCTTCTAGACACTGTTAGAGAAATCCTTCCCACTGATCAAGACCGTATTACTGCAATGATCGGCTGGCATTTCAGTTTTGGAGATAATATAGAAATCTTATCCAAAAACTCGAGATGACACTATAGTTGAATAATAAAATTGGTGAACATTGATTAAAATCTTACTTTTCTAAAATCCCTATGCATATAATTTCATTTACAAAGTCATGAGGGAGTTCCTGCCAATATTTATAATTTATAGTTGGGGAAAAGGAAGCACAGAGAAGTGAACCAATTTATCCAAGCTCACAATTTATAACAATTCCAATCCAGATAGTTTTATTCTGGTGCTAGTTTTTTTAACCAGTGCTCTGACTGTAATAATGATCCTTACACACATTCTCAGTTCTTAATCTTACCCCCTTGTTAATACCTCCATGTCTCTGTTTCTTTACTTTAAAGCACTACTTTTTCAGGTCATGTTGTTCTAATGGATCTTAATGCTTTCCATTTCTAATTATCTAAAGCAGAAAAGGAAAAGATTTAATACAGGACACATAATTCATAAGATTATGTTACAATATTTTCCCAAACACTCAAATGCAGAAGAATGCAAAGCTATGTCCACACATTCACTCAGAATAAGAACTCTTTGTAAAAACAGATCACTAATTTCATACAACTCACTCTCTTTAATGAATGTCCCTTGTCTTGACTTGTGTCCAATAGCTCACTCCTCTCTCCATCACTATATTTCCATATTCTGCATTCCCTATGACTCTGAAGAATTTAGGCTACAGTAAACTCCAATTAGAGAGTTAGATGTGATCAATGTACAAGGCTTTACCTTCTAAGCAGTACAAACTGTATCATTTTGAAAACTCAGTATTGATATGAAGAAAAAGAATTTCATTTGAGTAAAATACTTCTATTACTTCCTAGTATCCATTTCAACAAAAGACCAACTTCTTATTCATTCATTACTTTATTTGCATAAGTGGGGAAGCCAAAGTCCATTAAGTGTATTTCAATTTTTATACATCATACTTTCTGTTATTCATATGCTTTAATCCATTTGGGAAGATGGGAAACTTTTATTCTAAGCAAAAGATATTGTTCATCCAATCAGTTTTTAATAGACAATTGTTACTTAGAATTAATATAAATTTTATTTAGTTACATATATCAAACAATGTCAGTGACATTCTTGGAATGTGCAATCCTGCCTAAAGTTGAAAAATTGATTAGTTGATTTTTTAAGACCAATTTTATCTCTTCAGTTCTGGGAATCCAGGATCCTCTGCGTCTCCCTCACCCCCACCCTCACCCTACCCCACTGTGGTCTCGTTCTTCCTCATGCACTTTGGATGGTCTCCAAGTATAAAATGGTGCAGCATATGTAGCCTGCGAGCAGGGCAGGCATAAGAAGCGCCATAAGGATGCACTGCAGCAAACTTCAAGCTGTGGAATGCTGGGAAACAATCATAGGCAACACACCAACTTGGCATAAAACAATCAGAGAATGAGGTGGCTCTTTTTGAGCAAAAGCATCATACTGGCAGAGAGGCACAGAAGACCACAAAGATAGAAATATTGTCCCAGCAGTTAATGCTGCTAGCCAAGAGCTATCTTCAGAGGTATTCAGTGAAGAAAGGGCCAATGAGCATGCTTTCTAACCATTTGTGCTCAAGTTCCTGAAAATATTGTGCTGACAGCAGTGCCTTTGACTCCCACTACATTTTACACACACACACACACACACACACACACACACACACACCAGATGAAACCTGCTCCTCCTCTCTAATCCTGTTTGGTGAATTTTTGCTTATCCTTAAGAATCCATCTCAAAAATCAACTCCTCAACAAAAGCCTCCCAGAAGAAGACCTAACAGCTTCTTTTTCTGCAAGTTCTCAGTATTTTAAGGTATTTATATTTTTTATTACTTATAGGCTTGTTGTCCCATGTATACCTCAAGTTCCTCTAGAGCAGAGACCATACTGTGTTCCCTCACTATCATGTCCCAGGTGATTTCAAGTGTGACCAGCAGATGGAAGATACCACATTGCCAGAGACATAATTAACCTTTTGCACTATTTATCATTTTAAAGCAATTTATCCAATGATTCATAAGTATATTTTTTCCAGACAGATACAGCAGTAAACAGTAGATATACCTTTTCTATCTTAGAAACACACTATATTGTGAAGAGCCAATAAAAACTACACAAGATAAACTTGACAAAAAGAAGCTGTTGTTGGGGTCCAACAGGAGATCCCAGGAACCACAGGCTGCACCAGCCCCACCCTTAGGGCAGGCTGAACCCGCCATTAAAAAAAAAAGCTGTTGTTGACATTGCATCAGAATAAACAACAGGAGAAAAATAAGATGAGAGAAAGGCATGGGTGCTCTTAGCATCAAATGGAAGTTCTCAGTTGCCCTGGCAAAGACTGTGATATCCGTCGGGGCTGATATTTTTATTCAAAATTGGGGATAATTTTTCTCCTCAATCAAACCAAGTAAGGAAGTCTTAGTTTTCTTAAGTAGATCTACCTCATGATCAATACTTTCACGATTTGTGACGTCTCTTTCCAGTTTCTGGGTGTTTTAGTTCCTACTTCATAAAAGACCATCCTTCCCTTTCACCACTTTTCCATCCTCACGTGCTCTGCTTTTGATCTTAGCTTCCAAATCCTGTAGTCGTGAACCCACATATCTCCATGGCAAATGCTCTCAGTATACACGACCACCACCCGACCGACTCTACCCACTGGGGTCTGCAATCAGCAGCATGGTTTTCAGGAATTATTTTTTCCACTCTGACTCAGCTACTTTCATGACTGAAACAGCCAGAAGCAGAGGCCTCTGTCTTGTTCTGCTGTCCTCACCGCTGCTTTCTTATCCTACACTTACAAGTGGCAGTTTCTGAGGCACATATTGAATTTCACAGAGTAAGGCCAGAGGAAAACAGTAAATTTCAGTTTGTAAAGCACCATATTAAAAATAAATTATATTTGTGCTGTAGAATATAAAATCTTTTAAAAACTATAATCATACAAGTGTCACTTTGAAAATATGTGCATTTTCTCAGGGAAACGGACCATATTTTTGCCAAATTATTAAAATAATCGGGTACATTTGTAACATAAAATTTAAAAACTAATAAGTATTTTTAAACGTTGATTTCAGAGGGCAAAAACATAAAAAAGGATATTTGAAATAATATTTGGAGCTGGACGTGGTGGTGTACACCTGTAATCCCAGCACTTGGGAGGCCCAGGCAGGAGGATCAGCATGAGTCCGAGACCAGCCTGGGCTGCACAAGTGAGTCCAAGACCAGCCTGGACTGCATAGTGAGACCCTGTCTCAAAAAGATAAAAAAGAAAAATAACATTTGGGCATGAAAGACAACACATATATGTAGTAAAATATGTGATGTTAAAATGTGTTGATTAATATTAACAGATTGGTCTATGATGTCAGTTCTCAGTGAAAGTTGATGTAAAGGAGAATAATTCAAAATGTATCCGATTTACACAGAATGCAAGTCTTGCTGGACGTCTTTTCTCCCCCAAGCAAGTGGTAAACTCGACACCGGCATTAGAGTGATAGTCAGTATGTATCGTGTTAGAAAGCTGAAGAGAACTTGCAAGACGCCTCATCATATTATTGCAAAATGACTGCATACACTCCCAGAGATGCAAGCGTATCTCTTCATGTTAAAGACAATAAATGCTAAAAGCACCAATGCAATCCTGCCCAGCACGGAGGCCTGTGGGTCTCTCTGTTGCTGTCTTCCCCTTAGGCACACTCAGCAAACATTAGGAAGAAGCTGGTCTTTGCATCTCCACGTTTCCTGTAAACTCATAAGCTAAGTGATGTACAAATTAAAGTCACTTGTAAATTATTTACTTTTTAGATCTTCACTTACTATTCCAACAAAAATGTCAAAAATTTCAGGTCAGTTTTTCACTACTACTCAAGATTCTTGTTCCAGTGTTCCAAGTACCCCCAAGAGAGCTAAAGGACTGCTAAGTAAAATTTTTAAAAATCAGAAAGTCCAATCACCTATACTCTAAACAAAAGCATGAAGTAATTTTAAATTGTATTTTCATTGCGATAACAACTACATTAGCATTCTGTGCTAGAATGTGTACCATGAGGAAAAGGTGAGGCAGGAACCCCAGGGTGCTGAACAGAGAACTCTTAAATTTGGAAGGAAAACAATCAGTCTTATTTGTTTTCTCAACTCATATTTTTGCTTGCCTTAGTTTGTACATATGCTACAATATAATGTAAATTATACTATTCTAAAGCATGTTTAGATACCAGTTTATATGAGTCTATATAAGCACATGGTATTATTGTACTATAGATTTTAGTATTCACTAACATTATAAGTATATTATATGCTATTGTTGTACAGGCTGGCCTAAATTCCAAATATCTCAGCCACATCCTGCTAAATATTTGGAGTTAAAGGTACAAACCTCAGCACTCATCTATTGCTATATTTATAGTATAAAATATATAGTAGCTCGATATACATATAATCTATTAAACAAATATTTAGTGCTTATAGTGTAAATACCTGGTCAAGAGAACTCTAGGATAGGATTTGTTGTATAATGATTTTGGAGGCCGTTGATTGGTGCTACAATACGATGCTGAAGAATTCAGTTAGCAACACACAGAAGTCTAAGTGTAAAGAAATGTACTGAGCAAGGACAAGAGTTGTATTCACCAGTGACATCTGTAGAGTGCAATTTCAGCACAGCATATTAAAGAACGGTATGCCGTAAGCCCAGACACTTGGAAGGATGGGGATTTCAAGGTTCAGGCCAGCTACTCTGAACAACTTAATGGGATCCTCTCAGTAAAAATCAAAAGGCTTGGATATGCAGCTCAGTGTTAGAATGTCCAAGAGTTCCATATCTATGAGAGAGAAACAGAGAGAGAGAGAGGAAATGCGTGTGGCCCACCAGTGAGATCTCCATAAAATTCCACTTGTCACAGACAGACCACAAAATCTATAACTAAAAGACTGTGTATGTCACCTCCTGTGATGGTGTGCTCAGAAAATAATCAGAGCGATATTTTTTTTAAAAAAAATAAAACATGTTAATAATGATACAAATACAGCATTAAATTTTTCTTGAGTTGGAAAAGAATAAAAAGTTCCAGCCTCAGAAGATGGCTTGGAAGTAAGTCCAGACTAGCTTTAACTGCACGGGGTAGCCTGTCTTGTAGATCCCAGAAACATGTAATTAGGAAACAAACTAACTGCTGGCTCCTCTTAACGACGTTCGGGCCTCAGCAGAGCTCAGTGAAGGAAGAAATCGTCTGCTTCCTGGGAGCTGTGGGGAAGGCAGGCGCTGCGTTAGTGCTAAGGCACAGTGCTGTGCTCAATTCACCCTAGATACATTAAAAAACAAAACAAAACAAAAAAACCCAGAAAAACAAAAAAACAAAACAAAACAACAACAACAAAAAAAAACACTATGGGATTCCAAAGGCGAACAAGAATCATGAGAGGCCAATAGCTACTGAAATGTAAACATGAGTCCGTTTTTATACCATCTCAGCTACCGGATTTAAGAGTTCTTTAGCTTTCTTCAGGTTCGCGGGATTTTCAAGACTGGACTACGGTCCGGGGAGCCAGCCCCGCGCTCCTGCCCCTCCACCCTCTCTCCTGCGGACTCTGTGGGGCAGCCGCTGCCCTTGGACACCCCGCTGGATGCTCGCAGCTCGCCTTCATGCTTGTCCTCGGTCCTGCAGCTGTCATTCCTTCTCAGTTTAGCATCATCGATAAAGCCTAGAGGAAGCTTGTCTGCCATAAATACTTATCTGATAAAGACAAGTAAAAGCCTTTTGGAGCATGACTAGGTGGCCTGTCTTGGCCTATATTTGCCTGGGGCAATGTGAGAATTTGTAATCCCTATTGCTAGGAAATTCTGGTCATTTGGAAGGACCATTAAAATGATTATCAAAGCTTTAAATTCAGCAATGAAACACATGATTTTCTTAATGACAAGGTCAACTTAATTGGGTGTCTGTCCCTAACTGAAATATTGCTCATAGCTTGCATCCTATCTACAGTTTAGCATAAAATAAATTGGAATTTTTTTGTGAAAGAGCAGTACATAGAATGTCAGCTGAATAGTAAACCTCCAGAGCTGAATTTTCTGCCGAAGATTACAAGAAAATGTAACTAACCAACAATGTTTGTCAATTAAACATTATAATTAGCCTTATGCTAGTAGGCAAATCTACTTCATACCATTCGGAGCTCCATACTTTAAGGAAGATTTGTTTAAAATATGTTAACCTGATTTTTCATTTCTTTTTTGTAGTACTAAGGGTTCAGACCTTCCACTTCATTTACTTGTTCCCTCTACTCCTTCCTAGAAAGAATCATGTTTACTGACCAAAAAAAAAAAAAAAAAATGATAATATGTGGCCAGCTTCATAGCCCAGTGTACTTAACACTGTTGTGCAGATTTGTGATACATTCGCACCTACTTCTAATTACGTTTCCAATATTCACTGGGATAGAAATTTTTTAAACTGCCTATCATGGAACCACATTTTCACCTGCTCTTTTTGAAAACTGTAAACACAGAACACAGCAGAAGTCCTCCCTCCCTAACCTCAGGGAGACTGAATTAAATAACACTTGGCACAGAACTCTGAACGTGTATAATCATTATGGTGGGCCCTGTGCCAAGGCCGTTTATGCACAGCCCTCAGCGTGCAGCACAGAGGAGCAAGGATGGCAAGCGTCCTGTGGAAGAATTAATTAGCAGACCGCCTGGACTCATCAGGATGGAAAGTGATCATCCTCCAACGCACAGAGACACACTAGAAGGAGCTGCAGTTGAACTCATGTGAGTCGCCACAGTTCATGATTCAAAAGTGACCAGCATCTAAATTTTTGCAACTAGCTTGAAAGCTGCCCAGGGCCAAGGTAATCGCCAATACTTCGCTCTCTTGCCCGTAGCAGCCTCAGCCGTCCTGCCTACATCCTCACTCTCTAACCTGAACATGTAAGTTGACTTTTTCCTTCATTCAAACTGGACAAAGTAATGGGTCAATTCAAGGGGCGTGCCTGACTTATTTGGCACAATACTGACCCTGTCCTCAGATTCAACACACAAAAGTAGGTTCTTACCATCTGTCTCCCTCTGCCTCAAGGAAGGAGATTTCTTAGGTGTCACTTGTCTTCTTCCTCAATCATGAAAAGCTTTGGTCAAGTGTAAATACTTGTGAACTAAATAGCTGAAGACTGTCCTACTTAAATTAGCAATGGGTGAGGACTGCCTGGAATTTACCTCTGCCATACTTCAAATAGGTCTAAAAATGGGATTCCATGCTTTTCCACGTGCAGTGGTACTGTGGTTCACGCACACTTTCATTTGCAGACAATTTGGTTTGAAAACAGAAGCTTTTGGCAAAGTTTTGTCATTATTTGTGAACTTTGTGTTGTGGACTAATATGACTGTGATGATCTTTGCTGATCAAACGTGGCCATCTTTTCCAGAATGACGGAATGAAGTAAGCTCATGAGCTAAGATATCACTGTGGTAGGTATCCTCATCCAAACCACAAAACAGGCAACTGAGGGAAAAAGGAGAAAAAGCAAGTACAGTTGTGACACAAATTTTGATTGGAAAATTGATCCGAATGCAAATGTACTGGGTGCTTGTTAAGCTCAGAGTCCTATCAGAGCTTCATGGAGCTTGGTACAAAGAATGACTAAAAAATAAGATGGATGGTTAAATACATTTTAACACTTGTTACAGCAAAAGACACATTGCTATTGATCCCCTCAAAATACCACCCCCATTCTCCTTTCACCCCCACGTTCTCGCCGCCATCTCAGGCCATGCTGGACGTTCCCTTGCCTGAGTGCCTGAGTTTGCTGCACATCGTGGCTGCACTGGTAGCCTGAATCTGTTCAAAACGTTTGTGCACTTATAGCAATTCCTAGCAAAGTGGCTTGGCTTTGGTCACCTTCTCACCAGAATTGGCATCGAGTAACTTCTGGCTATACCCCAAAGCTAGAATGACACAAGTTCTGAATTAATTCAAGACATTAAGGAAACCATAGAGTGCAGCTAAAGACACTCACAAAGGAGGACTTTAGAACTGCTACCAAAAGCAGTAATAGTAGTAGAATAAATATGCTCAGAACGAGAGGGAATATTTTGGATGAAATTAGCACTTTGAGCGAAGTGTGTAAAATTAATACATTTAGTGAAATTAGGAATATGCTGAGTGAAATTTATTTTAGTGTAAGTTATAAATTGTTACAGTAAAATTTTGTAAACTTAAAAGTTGAATTAGTCACTATATATTTAGCTTATGTGAAACAACCTCTGGAATCACTGATGCTGTCATAAAATAATACTGCAGATGATCACAAGGAAAGGGATGCAGTGTATTTTCTTTTTTCTTTTTTTTTTTTGTCTTTTTGAGACAGGGTCTCGCTATGCAGTTGAGGCTGGGTCCTGAGCTCACTTTTGTAGCCCAGGCTGGTCTTGAACTCGCACCAATCCTCCTGCCTCAGCCTCCCGAGTGCTGGGATTACAGGTGTGAGCCACCACGTCCGGCTTGCAGTGTATTTTCTTGTGAAAATATATTGTGGAATCCATCAAAATGTATTGCACAGCATGATGCAACTTTCCTAGTAATTTTGATTTGACAGTGGAAATAGCAAACCTGCAAAAGAATTATTTTGACTTCAGGAATGAGTGTCCACTAGGTATCTTTTGTCTCCTGAAGCAGCCAGGCATGAAGCATCTATACTACTGACATGTCCCTAAGGAGTTCACACACATTGCAGAGCTAAGGCAGCTGTAGAGCATATCACAGTCTCCTCAGCCAGGATTCCTGTTACGTCATCCTGTTCCAGTTCGTTTTAATTATCAGCCTCACAGGATTAAGGGACTCTTAGGTAATTGAATCAGGGGATGCTCCTGTATGCTTGTCAGTGATACTGAGCAGCAAGCGCTGCTGGGAGGCGGGCCAACTGGAGGAAGTAAGTCGTGGGCAGTAAGGCCGAGCTCCCACTGGAACTCCTCCCCTGCGCTCCGATTCCCAGCATCTACGAAGCAAGTAGCTTTGCCCTACCACCTGCACTCCATCACGGTCTTTCTGCTTTGGAGCCAGCAACCACAGACTACATCTGAAACTAGGAGCCAAACATAAACCTCTCCTCTTTTAAGCTGTGGGTGTCAAGTATTTGGTTACACTGAGGAAAACCCAACTAACATGCATCTCTTTGCCATAGCTGCCTCAGAAGCAGGCCTAACACCCCAAGAAAACTCCATTAATGTTTTCTTCAAAATAAAAAAGATACTGACACTCTAGCTGTCGGTAGTGACACACAAGTAAATTAATCTTTGGGACAGGAGTTGTAGCTGTGTTTCTTTCCGCTTTTCAGGTGACCAAGGCTGCCACGTACTTCACAGGAACTTCTTGAGTTGATACAATTTCAATATACAGCACAGTAAAACCCGTCTCAACCTTCCACCCTAGGGAACAGAAAATAGTTGTTTAGTAGAGGTGGTCTTTAACAAAAGGTCACAGGGAATTGTTCTGGAGACCTTGGGAGGCTTTAAGGAGCTGCTTCAGACAGGCAGCTACTTAGAGGTGGTGAGTCCTTTCTGCAGATGTCACCTTGCTGTGTCCATATAAATGAGGTAATCCCACACCACCTGCTCTCACTACCTCCAGTCTCACCTTCTGCCCAGGCCCCAGGAATATGCAATGGCTTGAAAGGAATTCAGGTATAGTTTCCAGGTTAGTAAAAATTTTGCTTTGAAAACATAACATAGGGGTTTGAGAAATAGCTCCGTGGCACAAGTGCTTGCCTGGCAAGTGCAAGGTCATGAGTTTGACCCCTAGTCAAAAAATAAATATGCCTAGGGTGGTGGCGCACACCTGTAATCCCAGTACTCGGGAGGCTGAGGCAGGAGAATCGATGTAAGTTCGAGACCAGCCTGGGCTACAAAAGTGAGCTCAAGGCCAGCCTCAACTGCATAGTGAGACCCTGTCTCAAAAAATAAAATAAAATAAATAAATAAATAAGAAATAAAGAAATCATAGAATAATAATTCATCTTGAATGGAACTATGGACTATGCTTCATGTAGCATTCATTCTTGTGTACTAGCACAGGACACAGAATAAATGCCTGTGGAATTTGTAGCACAAAGAACTTTCCAGTGATTTGAACATAAAATTTCAAGTCAAATGAAAGCCTTAGAAAAATATTCTGAATTGCTTAGTAAGGGTAAACAGTTTCCTGAAAGCTTGATGAAAAATATCATGATACAGTATCTACTAAGCCATACACAGGTTGAAGATTCTTTTTTCAACAGTATTTTGCTCTAGTGGATGAAATTTTGAAAGGCAAGATAAAATAGCAAAACTGGAAAATAATCGATCTTCATGAAATTCTCTAAAGACAATATAGTCTAAAAGGTGGGAGAATGAGAAAAAATGTCTGTAGCCCTTTCAGTGCCTCAGCTTTTGAGTAAATAAATAAATAAATAAATAAATAATAGTTAAATAAACAACCACAAGTTCTTTTGTTCCGGAGAGGGTTTACAAAAAATGTTTTCTGTATCTGAGAGGTTGAAAGAAAGCTTATAGATTCCTGAACTTCCAAGTGTTATGTTTCCGCAAAGATTTAACACGGCAGAAGCCAAGTGATCCTTTCAGAATAAATTATAAACTAATAAGCAATGCTATACACACAAAAGAAAATAAGTAATCTTAGATATGATGCCCACCACTCCCATCTGCACAGGTTTCTTTCCTCACCTTCTTTGCATGTGACCCAACTGCATTTGGAAAGCCACTTACTCTGATGAGCATTTTACAAGTTCCAGTTCGACAGTCAACAGAAATGAGTCCATGCTATCTTGGGAATTACATAATGACATACAGATGTTGGTTATTTGGAGGGACTTTCCTCAATTGTGGATTGAAATAGCACTGTGCAAGCCACCAGACCCAGGTTAAAAATAGACAAATTGAACTGTCCTTATGAGTTAAAAAGACATGTTTCATTTTTACCTGGATATTGACATTTCTTATCCAAATGCATAGTGAGGACTGTTTTCAGAGACTGATAATAATCACTTTAAACTCTAATGATTCTTCTAAAAGTAGTCTCGTCAACCATTTTAATGTTTTTTGCTTCCCCATTGAGATACGGAGTGCAAAAGCACCATCTTGTGGCTAAAAGGGATAAATACTTCAGTGCAGACTATTGAGTCATAAATAACATTCTCTTTCACACATTATTTTTTAATGAAATATTTGTCAAGTTTAATTTAAAGCACTTGGTATCTTTCTGTAAAACAGATGGCTAACTGATTTAATACAATTTAACATTGAATATAACTTTAATATATTTTGTATACAGATCTGATTCCAGATTCTAACCCTAGTCTATAATCATGAGACTGGAATTCTTGAATAAAATTTGAAATAAAAGTAGAATATTTAATGAACAGAAAATCTCATGTTCTATTAATGAGAAAATGTCTATTGATCATTTTGTATTAGAATTGTACTCCGTTGTTTGTCCAGTAAGAACTGCCAAATTTCTCATATCATTAATATAAAGGAAAAATAACTTTGTAAGAAATGACTCCTTGTTGTGCCAATTACATTCAAAAGCAAAATGAGAGATGAGATAAGAAGTATTTAAATGGCAACAGATATGCTAACAGAAATTTCAAAAAAAGCAAAAAGCAGTATAACATCTAACCATGGCATTCTTCCTCTCTTTCAACAACACTGAATATCATCTGTCATCTTACACATTGCAACTTTATTACCATTTTACCACTGTTTCTACTTGAGAAGAGGAAATAACGAAAATACAGGAAGTTCACCTAACTTTTCCAAGTTCATAGAGTTAATTAATACATAGCAGAGATTGTGTAAGAACTCAGGGCCCCAGCCATGACTATTAACTCCAGCATTCAGGAGCCCAAGGCAGGAAGACTGCTGCGAGTTGGAGGTCAGCCTAGGTTACACAAAGAGTTCAAAAATAACCTCAACTACGTAGCAAGGCTCAAAAAAATTAGAGCTCGGGGCCCCCTTTGCTTATTTTTTTAATGATTTCCATACCCCAAGCCATAGATATACCTGAGCTGAATCACCAGTTTTATCAAGAATTTGTTTCAAATTACAGAAGATTGTAATTTAGCAGATTGCTCTTAAAGGCCAAGGTTGCATGTTTTTAAATTTGCCTGTGATTCTAGTGAAGGAAATTGGAAGATTTAAGCTAAAGATAATTAAGCAAAGAAAGGCAAAATTGATATCATTCATGTTTTAATTTTAGCTTCCAATCCTATCTATACTCACAATCATAATTCAAACTCTACCACAAAATCCTGATCTCTAAATATTATACTGATTTATCAGTTCTTCTTCACTACATTGGTATAAATAATATTAAGGGATAGCAAGATAGTTCAGCGGACTAAAACACCTGTTTAGGCCAAGCTCAGTGGCTGGGGTTTGATCTGGCTGTGCTGTGCCGGCCCCGCCCACAGAGCACACTGAGACAGCGACTGAGACTGGGCATGGTAGCATGTACCTATAACCCCAGGGCTTAGGAGGCTGAAAACAGCAGAATCTGTACAAGGCGGATTTGTGTAGTGAGGCCCTATAGATCCTGTATACCCTGTAAAGAATACATTAATAATAATAGTAAAGATAATTTTCCATATAGCAGAGAGCAGATGTTATGATGAATGTTTCTCATAGTTTGGGGTTTTTGCAAGGGAAGCAATATAATAAAGGACACAAGATTATTTTAAAATGAATCACCCAAAAATTAATATACAAAAGTGCAGGAAATCTGTCCACATACTAAAGACCAAAGAATCCAGCTGAAGACCTGGATTCCAGAGTAATGTCTCATGCAGTCCTGCTTCACAGATCTGTGCTGGAAAGGTCCAAAGGTCAGTGGCGGAATATAGAAAGTCTATACCAGCAGAATGAAAGATCTGTGCTAGGAGGCTGAGGGATCTGCACTGCAGCCAGGAAGTAATGCTCAAGGTAAGCACCAGAGCTTCCCACAGAAGTCCCATAGCCATCCTCAGCAGCAGTGAGATCCTGAGCTCCTTCAAGAATGAGAACCGCCAATGTGTTCTCCAAAAGACTGAGAAGCGCACCATCGTCCTCTCCAGGGCCAGGAAGTGATGCTCGAAGTAAGGATCAGAGCTTCCCCAGGTGAGACACAATCATCCTCGGTGGCAGTGAGGCTGGAGCTCCTCTGACTGGAAGAGCCAAGTTCATGAGGAAAGCCAGCATGGCAAGATCCTCCAAGGAAACCAACAGCTCCTATGGCTTCTGCAGCTCCTGCAACTTCCCTGACAGCTTCTCTAGCTCTGCCTCTGAAGCTGCTGGCAGCAGTCCTGGGTGGGCTTCCCACACCCAGCACCATGCTAATCAGTTCAGCTGGATGTAACAAGATGACCACCAGTTGGCAATGCACCACGTTTGTCACATTTAAATGGTAATGAAACATGTAATGCACTTTATCATCCACTCCTTACACCCCAACAAATTCTCACAAATGTTTTAGTTCATTTTGTCTGTTCCTTGTATCTATAGCCAACCTATGGTTGCAACCAAAACAGCTCTAACTTAAAAAAAAGTTGATATGCTCTTCATATTAATTTATAAGATGAAATTTAAAAAGAAGATACATGTTGGTCATCAGTGAATGAGTGACATTGTTTCTGAATCAGATACTTATTTTCAAATACTAGAAGAATGTCTCCCCAATTTGTGTGCTATTTACAACGTAACAATTACAAATACAGTTTTAGATTCAAACTCTAATGCTCATATTTATCAGCATTTTCTTAAATATTGAAATTACCAAAAGGCTGAAGCAAGTCTAATTGTAATGCATGTTAATTTATTTTTTAAATTAGATTTTAACTGGTATATTTTTAAAAACATTTTAAATCTTTTATTTATTTTTATTTATTTGGTACAGGGTCTCTCTATGCAGCTCAGACTCATAGTGATCCTCCTGTCTCACCCTCCTCAGCTCTGGAATTATAGGCGTACACTACCACATCCAGTTTCAGTGGCCAGCTTAGCACCAAGGTCTGCATGGCATGTGATACTGGGGATCGAACCCAGGTCCTTGCACTTGCCAGGCAGGTGCTCAGACTGCTGAGATATCTCCATAGCCTTTCCGGTATGTTTCAGATATATATGTTGATCACATTCATCAGAGAAAATTTATGATGGTACATGATATAACTTGGTTTTCCTCATTCCCTTGCATGTCTGCTGATTGGTATATAGTATGTTATACTATTGCTTTCATCTTACAGCTACTAAATTACCCCAAAACATATTGCAAATTAATTAAGAAGAGATGGGTTTTGAATGGTAAAAGAAACTTCCAAAATTGAAAAAACAAGTAGAAAAAAAGACTAAAGAAAATGAATAAAACATATAAGAACTGTGGAAAAACTACAAAATACGTGATTATGTCCAATAAAAGTACAAGAAGGAGCCTAACAAACCAGAGATCTCTCAAACTTGAAGAATACCAAACAGGAAAAAGTGAAGGGAAAATTATACTATCCATATCACAGTCAAACTTAAAAAGATCCATATTTAAAATCCTTTTTTATTTTAAAGACAAAAAAATAAAAGAAAGTAAAAAGAACAAAGACAAAGGAAAGCAAGAATACTGCAAAACAAGAATAGAAAATTAACAATGACTATTACATTGCATATTGCTATTATCAAATTTGTTCCTCAGATTACCACATATAGGCATGCCAGATTGATCAAGCAATTAAACATTAACTTTTCACTAACCCTTAATTTCTCCCTTGTACTTTTTAATTATTATTTTTAAACTTATTTTAAAGAGAGTATAAAAATAATAGATGAGATATTGGAAAAAATATACATTTAAAAGAACAAGATGAAAGGTATTCAGCCATGGTTGTTATACTGCTACCTTTGAAAAGTTAATAGAAATTAATAGTGCAATCATTTCTGCTATCCTGTGTATATATCTACATGATTTTTATGTCCCTTCATTTTTCTCTTTTTTTTCTCTTTTCCTACATCTCATTATGTTCAGTTTCTTTCTATTTTACTGTATGTATTGTAGCTTTCAGATTTCATTTATTATTTCATGTTCTTACACTAGGGAGACAATATGTTGTTTACACATGTGGTTTAAAATCTTGAGAGAAGTCATAAATACTTACATTGGAAAAAAGATGAGAACTATATCTAGCACTTCATAAACAGTGCAAGGAAAAAGAAAGTAGAGTAGAATATTTAAAGTGTTCCGTGGGAAAAGTCATGCTAAAATTATATACCTTGTGAAATTGTGTTTTATAAATTAAGAGAAAAATAAACACTTTCACGAACAAAGAAAAGTGGAAGGAGTTTATTATCTGTAGAGCTGTCTTTCAAAGAAATCATCAGAGAGGCTGTCTGCTGAAAATAAACAGAGATCAAAACCTCAGATATATATTTTTAGAAATGAAGAGCATCAAAGAATGAAAAAATAGAGGTAATATGAAAATTACCATTTATCTTTTCATCTATATAATAACATTTTGTTCATAATAATGATAATAGCAACAATGAAATTATACACACTCATGTGTCTATATTTATGCAGTACTTATGCATAAATGAAATGAATGAGAGCAACCAAATAAAGGAAAAGATGAAGGAATTGTGTCAATTTTGTTACTATAACATGCTTGCAGACTTTCTGCCTGGAGCCCAGCAACCAGCACATGTGTGTAGGTAGGGACTTTTGCCTGTGTGCCATGACCAGACTTCCCCATACAGACCCAAGACCTGGAAGCTCTTTGGGAATCCTGCAGCAAAGTTCCCTGTAGAGAGGCTGGGTTCAAATCCTCTCAGCTAATCCAGGAGCTGAACATCTTGCCAGAGAAAAGCAGTGTGTATGCTTTCACAGGCAGCAGTAGGAAGAAACTGAGCACAGCAGCCTGATCCAGCCAGACACATCTGGACAAGTTCCAACTTGGGAGATCCCTACCCGAATTTCAGTAGGTGCTAATGGCAAAACTGCATGAAAGCTCTACACCAAAGGTCAGAGGACATTGCTATACAAAATAACAATGAGAAGGAGCAAGATGCAATCTCAGGTCCCAAGCCCACCAATAAAAAATGCAGGAGACACTAGCATACAAGAAAATGAGACTCACATGGCTGATGTGTCTGAATTAATAGCACCTGAAGTTAAGAAACAAATGGAGAAAGGTATAGAGAATCAGATTAAAAATAACCTCATAAATAAAAAAAAGAAATTCAGATCTTGAAGACACCGTTTCAGCTAGTGAAAAGATAAAAAGGAATTTCTTAAAAACAACCAGGAAGCAGGACAAAATAATTGAATGTCTGCAAGAGGATGCAAAATCGAGCAACAACAGATTAATAGGCATTAAAGAGAAAGGAGTCAATACAAATGATATAAAAAGAATATTGGAAGAAGTAACAGCAGAAAATTTCCCAAATATGAGAAAACAATCTGGCATTCAGGTAATTGAAGCATAAAAAACCCCAAATAACATCAACCTGACTAAAAACACACTCAGACATATAATAATCAAGATCCCAAAAGTAAAGCAGAAGAATAATATACTAAAAGCCGAGAGAGAGAGAGAGAGAGAGAGAGAGAGAGAGAGAGAGAGAGACAGAGATCACATTTGAAGGATAACCCATCAGAATAATGGAAGATTTCTCTTCACAAACCATGAAGTCAAGAAGAGCATGGAGCAGAGTGCTTCAAGTCCTCCATGAAAATAAATTCCAGTCTAGATACTAAACCCCGCAAAACTCTCTTTGAAGTGTGAAGGGGAAGTAAAATACTTCCATGACAAAGAACAACTAAAGAATTTCATGATGTCAAAGCAAAACCTACACAGACTACTACAAAATATTTTACAGAGGGACCAAAATGATCTGAACTCCACAAATGAGAACAGAAAGAACTCAACAAACAGGGCAACCAGTTAAACACAAGAGAAAAAGGGTAAATAATGTCAAACATAAGTCAATACATTTCAGTTATAACCATCAATATAAATCAACTTAATTCTCCATTTAAAAGAAATAGACTGGGACAGTGGATTAGGAAACAAACTCCAACAATATGATGTATATAAGAAACACATTTAATTCATGAAGAAATTCATAGGTTAAAAGTCAAAGGATGGAAGACAACACTACATGCCTCAGCACTTCAGAGAAAGCAGGAGTAGCAATCCTGTTTGCAGATAGTCTGAAATTCAAACCAAGCTTGATCGAATGAAGTAGAGAAGGCCACTACATACTGGTTAGGGGAAAATTTTAAGATGAAGAGGTAAGTAACACTTACAAGTAGGTACGCACCCAACACAGGAGCACTGAGCTATGTAACACAAATCTTAATGGACATGGAAAATCTAATATCCAAAACCACCATCTTAATAGGAAACCTTGAGCCGGGCACGGTGGCTCACGCCTGTAATCCCAGCATTCAGGAGGCTGAGGCAGGAGGATTGGTGAGAGTTCGAGACCAGACTGGGCTACAAAAGTGAGCTCAAGGCCAGCCTCAACTGCATAGGGAGACCCTGTCTCAAAAATACAAAACAAAAATAATAATAATAGGAAACCTTAACACTCCTTTATCCCAGGATCGGTCAAGAAGATGAAAAGTTAGCAAAGAAGTAGCAGAACTGAATCAGATCTTGGAACAACTGGACTTAGTGGACATATACAGAGTGTTTCACACAAATACTTCTGAATATACATTTTTTTGAGCTGCGCATGGAACGTTTTCTAAAATATATCACATACTAGTCCATAGGTCGTTAAGTATATGCAAGAAAACAGAAATTATCCCATGCATATTATCTGACCACAGTACAATGAAATTGGAAATAAATGATAAAAAAACCCCACACAAAACCCAGAGAAATACATGCAAATTAAACAACATCCTCCTCAACAATCAATGGATTACAGAAAAAATTAAACAACATCTACAGTTTAATGAAAATTCATACACAACCTATAGGAATTTATGAGATGCAATGAAAGTAGTTCTTTGAGGGACATTTATACCTCTAAATTCACACATTTAAAAAAAAAAGAAGTGGAACAAATAAATAATGCTGCAATTAGTTCATCTAGAAAAGGAAAAACAAACCAAACCCAAAGCTCAAAGATGGGAGGTAAGTACAAATATTAGAGCAGAAATTAATGCAATTGAGACAAATAAAACAATACAAAGAATTAATGAATCAAAAATATAGTTCTTTGAAAAATTAAATAAAATTGATAAGCTCTTTGCTAACCTCATCAGAAAGAAGAAAGAAAAAACACAAATTCAAATAATAAAGAATGAAAAGGGAAAAATTACCACAGACCCAGTGGAAATTCAGAAGATCATTAATAGCTACTTTGAGAATCTTTACTTTCACAGAATGGAAGACAGATCAAATGGACAGGTTCCTAGAAAGTTACAATTTATGAAAACTGAATTAAGAAGATTTAAGAATGCTCAATAAGCTAATAATAGCAAATGAAATACTAAATGAAATGAAAAACCTACCAACAAAGAAAAGTCCAGGTCCTGATGGATTGACCATCGAATACTACAAGAAATTTACAGAAGATGTAATCCCAATACTCCTTAAACTCTTCGATGAAATTGTAAAGGAAATGATCCTCCCCAAATTGTTCCTGTAGAGAGATATTATGCTGATACCAAAACCACAGAAATATATACCTAAAAAGGAGAACTATAGACCAATCTCTCTCATGAATATAGATGCAAACATCCTCAATAAAATCCTTGCAAATAAAATACAGCAAATCATTAATAAGATTATGCATATGACCAGGTAGGCTTCATCCCAGAAATGCAAGGATGGTTCAACATATGCAAATCTAGAAATGTAATAAACTACATCAATAGAGCCTAATCAAAAAACTATATGATCATTTCAATTGGTGCAGAAAAGGCTTTTGACAACGTCCAGCATTCATTCATGTTCAAGATACTGCAGAAAACTGGAATAGAGCGCCTCTACCTCAATGTGATAAAAGCCATCTATGACAATACAACAGCTAGCATAATTATAATTGGGGAAAAAACTGAAATCTTTTACTCTCAAATCTGGTACAAGGCAAGGATATCCCCTATCACCACTTCTATTCAATAGCATTCTGGATTCATTAGCTCCAGCCATTAGTCAAGAGAAAGAAATAAAAGGAGTGAAAATACATAAGGAAGAAGTTAAACTATCATTATTTTGCATATGACATGAAACTCTATTTGGAAGACCCAAAAAACTCTACCAAGAAGCTCTTATAATTAATATGTAAATTCAGTAGCATAGCAGGTTACAAAAGCAACACCTAGAACTCAATAGTATTCCTCTAGACAGATAACAAACACATGAGAGAGAAATTAGGGAAGCAATGCATTGTACAATAGTACAGCAGAAAATTAAATAGGAATTCATCTAACTAAAGAAGTAAAAGGTCTATTCCATGAACACTACAGTACTGTAAAAAGAAATCGAAGGAGATTTCAGAAAGTGGAAAGATATTCCATGCTCCTGGATAGGAAGAACCAACATTGTGAAGATGGACATACTCCCAAAATTGTTACACAGATTTAGTGCAATCCCTAACAAAATATCATCAACATATCTCACAGATCTAGAGAAATCATTTTTGAAATTTATTTGGAATTAAAATAGACTTAGAATAGCAAAAACAATCCTAGGCAACAAAGATAAGGCAGGAGGCATTATAATTCCTGACTTAAAATTATACTTCAAAGCTACTGTGATAAAAATCAGAATGGTATTGGCAAAAAATAGCCCTGAGGATCAGTGGAATAGCTTAGAAGATGAAAACATATTCATTTACCTTATCTTCAACAAAGGGGCCAAACATATTTACTGGAAGAAAAATCGACTTTTTAACAAATGGTGTGGAATAAACTGGATCTCTTCATGTGGAAAACTGAAACATGGCCTAAGTCTATCACCATGCCCTCAAATAAAGTGAAAATATATTAAACATCTAAATATTAAAACAGAAACAATCTTCTAGAAGAGAAAGTATGAAGAAGTCTTGCAGACATCGGATAGGCAAATAGTTCATGGACAAAAATTCAAATATACGTGTAACACTTGAAAGAATGAACAACTGTGACCTCCTCTTGTAAAGAAGTTTTTGTACATCAAAAGAAATTACCAACAGAGTGAAAAGACAACCCACAAAGCATTAGGGCCCCAAAATGCAAAGACCCAATGTAGAAATGGGCATCTGAGATAAACACATACTTCTCAGAGGATTAATGCTAAAAGCTAATAAATATGTGAAAAAATGCTCCACATCACTAACCATCCACGAAATGCAAATTAAAACAACATTTAGATACCATCTCACACAAGAAAGAATGGCTATCAGAAAGAAATCAACCAGCAACAAATGTTCTAGAGGCTATGGGAAAAAAAGAACCCATCTCCACTGTTGATGGGCATGCAGACTGGTGCAACCATGGAAAGCAGTGTAGAGACTCTTTAAAACTTGGTTTGGAAATCCAGTTCAATCCAGTTATTCACCTACTGGGAATTTTCCCAGAAGAACTGAAAACATCACATCATAGTGATATTTGTACTTCTATGTTCATAACACCACAATTTGTGATAGCCACATCTTGGAAACAATGAAAATGCTAATCACCTGAAGAATGGTTGAAAAATACGTGGTAGTTTTATACAATGGAATATTACTTAGCTATAAAGAATGGGAAACTAGAAGACTTCATATATAAGTGGATGTATCTTGAAAATATATTCATAAGTCAAATAAATGTGTAAATATCATATAATCTCTCTAGTGTAAGAACTCAAAAGAAGAAATAAAAATGGAAAGGCATAACACAACTACATGAAAAATCAAGAACTTAAGGGTTAATGAGATACAGCAAGCAGAAAAGATAGGAAACATGGCAAGGGCAAAACCAGGCACTTAAATACACAGGATGAATTAGACAATCGTCCTAAGGATCTCCAACAGCTTTTTATACTGAGGATATCAATGTGTAACACTAAAACCATGATTGGAATACTTGTCATTCTGGTCTTTTAGAAGTGTGCTGCTTCTAATGACATTTCAATTATTGCTATTCTCTCTCTCTCTCTCTCTCTCTCTCTCTCTCTCTCTCTCTCTCTCTCTCTCTCTCTCTCTCTCTCTGTCTCTCTCTCTCTGTCTCTCATAAATACTTGTTTAAAAAAATCAAAAAAGGAGGTTAATAAAGAGAGAAGGAAAAATACTATAGGATTGACCAGCTACAATCCTGTATATGATTATATTTCCAAATGTCTATGTAGATTCAACCCAGCAAACAGGCCTGACATATTAATCAGAGCACCCTGGGCCCCACCAGAAACTCATTCAACCAAGAAGCGAGGCCTGGTATGTGAATGAGAACACCTTTGGCCCGCTGGAAACTCATTCGACCCAGAAATCAGGCCCAGAGTGTGAGTGAGTGAGTCTGTATAAATTATGTAAAAAGCATATAGGCAGAAGTAATAGCAGAAAACTTCCCAAATATGGGGAAACAATTTGACATTCAGCAACTGAAGCACATAGAACTCCAAATAACATCAACCCAATTAAAACAATACCCATACATATAATAGCCAAGATCCCAGAAATTCAGCCCAGGAATAGTATACTAAAAGCTGCTAGAGAAAAGAAGCAGATCACATTTAAAGGAAAACCGATTAGAATAACAGCAGATTTCTCTTTGCAAACCATCATATCAAGAAGAGCATTGAACAAAGTGCTTCAAGTCTTGCAAGAAAACAAATTCCAATCCAAACTGATATACCCTGAAAAACTCTCTTTCAAGTTCAATGAAGAAGTGAAATACTTCCAGGATAAAGAACAATTAAAGAATTTCATGAGGACAAAGCCAAACATGCACAGTTTACTCAAAGATATTCTAGAGAGGGATCAAAATGACTATAACTCCATGAAGGAGAATAAAAAGAACCTGAAAAATCAGGCAAAAAGTTAAATCCAGCAGAAAAAGAGATATACAAAAGCAGTTTTTTGGGGGCTGGGGAGATAGCTCCGAGGCACAAGTGCCTGCTGGGCAAGTGCAAGGTCGTGAGTTCGAACCCTGGTCCCACAAAAAAAAAAAAAAAAAAAAAAAAAAAAAAAAAAGCAGTTTTTCAAGTATTCTTTTGTATACAACAGCAGAATATGTCCATCTGCATATTCCACAAATGAACTACTCCTGTACGCTATGGGGCATGATTCAGTCTAGTTCTACAGGGTGGATATCAAGGAAACACCAGTAGCTCAATCCCATAAGTGACACCTGTCCACCAGTAAGCATCATGGACACTGTCCATGTACATGACATACTAGAACTTTGTGCGATATCCTATCCCCATAGAGTTAGAAATTCTGGTCGTGTATTGGCCACCCCAGTATTTATGTTATGTTTTATTCTTAGTAATTCTTTACTACTATGGAAACTTTTTTTTTTTTTTTTTGTCTTTTTGAGACAGGGTCTCGCTATGCAGTTGAGCTCACTTTTGTAGCCCAGGCTGGTCTCGAACTTGCACCAATCTTCCTGCCTGAGCTTCCCGAGTGCTGGGATTACAGGCGTGAGCCACCATGCCCGGCTGGAAACTTTTTCTTACTTGATATCTTTCTATATATTAACCTATTCAAATGCTACACGAGTACCCTGAATTTATTACAGACTAATATATATGATACACAATATTCTGGCCTCTAAGTTGGACTCACAATTTGACTTGAATTTTGGAATATTGTTTTGAAATAGTTAATTTAATTTTAATTAATTAGTATTTAATTTTCTGAACATTATCTATACTTCTTGTTTTATGATTCTTACTGTATCTTTGACTTACAATATATTTATAATGCATAGTATGATATTTTTCCTAGTATTTGAAACTTTAAAGTATATATGGCTACTTTGTCTTAGTTCATTGAGTAAAAGTTTGTGCTAATATTGTTTAGACAAGATATTAGGTCTGCCTCTTGTCCTCTGGATAATTACTATGAAGACAATAATATGCATGGCATTAAGTACTATAACCAACTATAACCATCCTACTAACTTGTTTTGAAACTGTTTCATTGCTATTTTATCTTTTTCTCATTAAAATGAATAAAAATTAAAAAATAAATAAATATCTGTGTGAAACTGTGTAACTGGCTTTTATCACATTCTATAGGGATTAACTAGAATATCAATAACTGATGGAAAATACTGGTTCCATGTTAAGTATAAGGCATTTGACTTAAGACAACCTGTACTATACCATCCTATAACTCAGTGGTGTCTCAACTTTCTGTTTAAGGAGATTATGGGGCCATAGAAGAAAGTGATCAATGATGTATAGTGTGCCTAATGAGAGTCACTTGAGAGAAAACATTGTCTCAGACTTTCACAGAGAGCAAACTGGTCAAGCAATGGCCTCGACTCATCCAGATGGCCAACATTGACAAAAGTTCTACAAAACGCTGCACATGTTTTCAGGGTAAATCCTAAGAGGATTTGTCTCACATTGTCAGATATAAAAGGTACATGTTTTGTTACATAGATCTTGCTTTAATTTGTCCTTCACCATCCAGCAGAAAACTTTCATCACAAGGCATGAAAAGTAAAGCCAGATTAGTATGCTGATCTGTAAAAGGCTCAAGTCAACAGCTTCCAACATTGCCAGTTCTGCTGATAACTCACTGCTATTACAGAATATTGGACAATATATACATAGCTACTTTCTCTTAATTCACTGAGAAGAAATAGTTGTACCAACAGTGTTTAGAAAAATTATCATGACTACATCTTTTACTCTGAGCAACTACTATGAAGACAACAATAGGCATTGTGTTAATTATTGTGGCTGTCCTCCTAACATGTTTTGAGACTATCTCATTGTTATTTCTTATTAAAAGTAATAAAATTTAGAAATAAAAAATAAATATATTACATTAAAATAAAACACTTTAGTGAGACCTGTGGCTAAGAACAGATGCATTACATACTAGTAAGGAAAAATAAAAGCTGAGAGATGTAGAACCAAAACAACCAAGACCAAAATAACTGGAAAATATCAGTAAAAGGATTGTGACAACTTATCAGTCCCATGGATGGATACAGAGGTCAATAACCAGGTTTCTTAAGTCAAAGCTATTTGAGGCTAAAAATTTAACTGCTTTAGGCTAAAAGTAAAGAAATCCCAGTGCCTAAATTAAGGACAGAACCCTTTAATAGAAGCTAGGTAAATATAAATAAAGGATCAAAGTATGATATTAAAAAAGATGCTTGCAAAGCTAATGAAACAATATTTTTTTGAAAGTGGACAGCAGTTAATTGCAATTAAACTTGCAAACTCTATAGAAAATTAGAAAGTAAAAAAAGTCAAATTCTTAGAACTTAATTTTATAGATTATTACATGCGATACAAACATGAACTTTACTCAACATTATTCAAAAAGTATATTACTAAAAATAAATTTTAACAAACTTTAGCTTTTTCAACCAGTGAACAGCCTCACTTCAAAAATGCAACTCAGTAAAAGGTGAAAAATTTATATGATCTGAAGAGAAAAAAATAATTAAATAAAGCCAAGATTCACAATGCCAAAACATTTGCTATCAGCAGCACATCCAGATTAACAGTAGTACCATCAAACTACAGTAGGATTAGAATCCAGCAATGCAGTAGATTCTCTCTTTTGCCAGTGATTTTATAAAGGGTTTTTCTATTAAAATTATTTATTTAATATCAGTTTCTCTTTACAAACATAACAGTAAATTTTTCATTGTAATCTCTCTTCCAAGCACATCTTCACTATTAAGTCAGGCAAAAACTCATCCTTAGAAATGAAATGAATGATTGGATCTCAGTTTCTACAAAACATGATTTTAAAAAAGATGTTGGAAGAGGTGAGTCTTGTCTCAAAATGGAGGACCATTATCCAAGGGACCCAGAACAGTCGAGGAAGCTATTTATTGATGATCTGAGCTTTGAAACTACTGATGATAGTTTAAAAGAACACTCTGAGAAATAGAGTACACTCACAGATTGTAATGAGAGATCCTCAAACAAAATGCTCCAGAGGCTTCGAGTTTGTGACTTACTCTTGTGTTGAAGAGGTGGATGCAGTAGTGTGTGTTCAGCCACACAAAGTTGATGGGTGTTTAGTGGAGCCAAAGAGAGCTGTTTCTAGGGAGGATTTAGTAAAGCCTGGTGCCCATCTAACAGTGAAGAAAATTTTTGTTGGAGGTATTAAAGAAGATAAAAAAGAATATAATTTGAGAGACTACTTTGAAAAATATGGTAAAATTGAAAGCGTGATTATTATAGAAGACAGGCAAAGTGGTAAAGAGAGGATTTACTTTTGTAACTTAAATGATCATGATACAGTTGATAAACTTGTTTTTTAAGAAATACCACAGTAGTAAGGGTCATAATTGTGAAGGGATAAAGGCCCTTGCTAAATAAGAGATGCAGTCTGCTGGATCATAAAGAGGCCATGGAGGTGTTTCTGGCAAATTTGTGGGTCATGGAGGAAACTTTGGAGGTGGTGGAAAGAATTTTGGTGATGGTAGAAACTTTGGTAGAAAAGGTTACAAAGGTGGAGGAGGTGGAAGAGGTAGCTGTGGAGGAGGTGATGGTGGATAGAATGGATTTGGAGGCAATGGTGGAAACTGTGGTGGTTGTCCTGGTTACAGTATTAGAGAAAGTGGTGGTAAACCAGGATATGGAAGCCAAGGCAGTGGACACGGTGGTGGTGGAGGAGGATTTGATTAATGGCTACAACAAAGGAGGAAATTTGGGTGGTGGTAACTATGGTGGTGGTGGGAACTCTAATGATTTTGGAAATGATAGTGAGCAGCAACAGTGAAATTATGGGACCTGTTAAGGGGGCAGTCTTGGTGGAAGAAGCTCTGACAGTACCTGTGGTGGTGGTTATGGGTCTGGTAGTGAAAGTGGTGGATACGGTAGCAGAAGGTTTTACAAAAACAACAGAAAGGGCTACAGTTCTTGGCAGGAAAGAGAGCAAGGAGTTGTCATGAAAGCTGCAGGTTACTTTGAGACAGTTGTCCCAAATGCATTAGAGAAACTGTAAAACTCTGCTACAGAAGGAATGATAATCCATACTCAGGAAAGTTACTGCAGCCTAAACTGCAGCTTAAATAAAGCCCTTCTGGCTGAGGACTGTCATAGCCACAGATGCAAAATATGCAGCCATTGGTTAACACAATGTAGTGTCAATTAGATGTACATTCTTGAGGCCTGTTATCTATTGTAGCTTTGTCTTTTACATTCTTTTCACTACACTGGGTAGATTGCCCTGTAAATTGTGGTAGTGGTACCAGGAAAAACAATAAAAGGAATTTTTAACTTCTTTAAAAAAATAAAACGGATGTAAAACATTTTACAAGAAACTATTGCAAATGCAACAACATTTAAATAAGATATAATACTTCTAATGTTATATAATTGTATTAGTAGTCCACTTATAATAATTATTCTATCATCTATTTTTGTCAAATATCAAAAGAACAAACTCGATTTCCAAGAGAGAACAACATTATTAAGTCTGACTTTGATGAAATGATTATATATGGGCTGGATGTATCTTAAATATCAGATACTCTGCAATACAAGATTTCAAAGGTTGCTGTATCCTAACTGTGGTGGACTGTTATGTCAAAGATATATTTCCTGAGATAGTGGATAATCTACAAATGTCATGATTCAATTGCAGTTTCCAATTGTTTCACCATAGAGATATTACCAACCTATGTCAATAGATGAGATACAACTGACAAGGAGTAAACAAGGCTCCTTCATATTGTAACAGTGAAATCTTTGCAGTAAGACTGAACCTGCCTGAGAATGCGACTATGAAATGACTGTTGAATATGAACATAAGAACAAGAATACGGAGCAGGCTAACCTAAAGATGACAAGGACAGAATAAAATGGAAATAGGTAGAGACAGCAGCAGTGAGCTGGACCTGAATCAGCATTACTGGGATTGGACAGCACCCTGTATGAGGTGGAGATCATCTTCCCATGCAAACCGGACACCAGAGGCCAGAGGATGGAATCATCGAGCTGGTGCCCATGCCTCTGGAGCAAAGTTTAGGTTAGCTTAAACTTGTGGTCGGGTCTTCACAGGCCTGTCTTGATCTGAGAGTCAACAATTTTCTCCATTGAAAACTTTAAGTATCTGGTCAGCAAGATAGTTCAGCAAGCAGACTAAGTGCATGCTTAGGCAAGCGCAGGGACAGGGGTTCAATCTCTGAGCCAACCAACGAGTCTGGGCTAGCTTACAGGCACTGGCCTGTAATCCTAGCACTGGGGAGGCTGAAAACAGGATGATCACTTCAAGTCTGAGCTGTGTAGCAAGATTCTATACCAAATACATTAAAAAGAAGAAAGAAAGCTTAAAATATATATTTTTTAAAAGCCAGAAAGATTAAATCTCATAAAATACACAACCAACGTCCAAGAGGACAGAAAAATAGGGTACTGAACAATAATAAGAAAAATGAACAGCATATATATATATATATATATATATATATATATATATATATAAAACAAAAACGAAAATAGTATATATTATTCCAGCTATAAATGGAATATTTTAACCTTTGAAAGTTATTAATCATTGGAGTGGGTAGAAAAACAATATTGCAGCTATGTATTGTTTATTAAAAAAAGTCACTTTAAATATGAAACCATATAGTAAATGTATAGAAATTTGCATACTAATTGGAGTGTCTGCATTGATTTCAAAATCAACGAACTTTAGAGCAAGAAAATTCATCAGCTATAAAGAGGAACATTAAATATGATAGGCGCTATTTTTCTATTTTAAATGATGATGAGCTCGGTATTACAAGAGCATGATCTTCACTGCATGTGTACCATGTAAGTGAGCATCAAAGTAGATGAGATAAAAGCTGGGAAAACTGCAAGGGTAGGTGGGTTATGGACCGTAAACCCTGCTCTGAGAAATAGACAGCTCCAGCCAGCAGAGGACCAGTAGGAAAACCACTGTATTCAACAATATTAATTAACTGAATATAATCAATATCTATATACTGCTTAACCCAATAACAACAGATTAATATATTATTATCAAGATCATACAGATATTTCAACAAGATAAACCACATACAGAGCATATCTTTGTACACTTAAAATAATGGAAATTGTATGTCTTTTCTCTGAACTACAGTGGAATTTGACTGGAAATTGATATCAGGGGGATATAAAAAACATCACAGTATTTTTAGAGATTAAAAAAACACTTCTAAATAATATATGTATCATAGAAGAAATTTCAGGAATATTTAAGTATTTTAAGCTAAAAGAAAAAGGAAACACAACTTGGAAAAATCTGTACTCTCAGGGAAATTAATATTATTTAATATATATGTCAGAAAGAAGGATATAAGTTCAATAATTGTATAGTTTCTGCCTTACAAAGTTAAGCAAAGTAGAACCAAAAGAGAAAAAAAGTGATAGATTAAAATTAGAGAACAAGGGCTGGGGAGACAGCTTGACTGCCCAAGCATCTTCCCAATAAGCTCAAAGAGCTGGGTTTGATTAACAGAACCCCATGCTGTGCTGGTCCTGAAGCCTGGTCATGGTGGTACATGCCTGTTAGCATAGGGGAAGCTGAGACAGGAGGATCACTACATGTCAGAGCTGTGTCGAGCCCCTATAATAAATAAATAAATTAATTAATTAATTAAAAATTATTTTAAAAATTTACAGATCAAATCAATGAAATTGAAATCAGGGATCAAGAAAATAAAAATCTAATTATTTTAAAAGATTAATAAAATTAATAAGCCTCTAGTCAGGATAAGTAAGGGGAAATGATTCAAGTCACTAGAATAAGAAATAAGAGAAGACAGCCGGGCGTGGTGGCTCACGCCTGTAATTCCAGCACTCGGGAGGCTGAGGCAGGAGGATTGGTGCGAGTTCGAGACCAGCCTGGGCTACAAAAGTGAGCTCAAGGCCAGCCTGAACTGCATAGCGAGACCCTGTCTCAAAAAGACAAAAAAAAAAAAAAAAAAAAAAAAAAAAAAAAAAAAAAAAAAAAAAAAAAAAAAAAAAAAAAAAAAAAAAAA
>PVJA010005461.1:0-67744 GCA_004027025.1 Myocastor coypus
AATAAATAAATAAATAAATAAATAAATAAATAAATAAAAATTAAAAAAAAAACAAGATAGATAGATAGATAAATAAATAAATAAAAAACAAAAAACTGATTCTTTGGAGGTATTAGTATCGAAGCAATGTCTTTAAACATCAGACACTGAAGCCTATTTTTAAAAAGTCCCATGTCATTCTGTACACACAGCCCTGCCCCAGGTGAGACTGCACAAAATCCTCGAGCCCACACTTGGGCGTGCACAGAACACACTACCACGTGCCCCACCAGCATGAAGTGTCATAATTATTATCCATGTGCTTACTTGGAGACATGAAAGATGTTAAAGGGGTACTTACGTTCCATGCATTCATTTTAAACTATCCAACTCATTCTGAATGCAGAGGAGAGTAAAGAGAGGAAAAGTGCATTAGAACCAGCCCACAGGGCCACCCCATCAGCCCTGGCGGGTACAGGAACAGGCAGAGCAGCATGCCCATTCGTGCCACCCCACTGGTCCCGCTCATAGTCCTAAATGCCCAGCCTTGGTTGATTTTTTTTTTTTTTTTTTCCTCCTCTGAGAACTCTGGTTCTGGCCTTGAGTCTCCTGCCAACTGCCCACAGTCCCATCCTGACAGCTCAGGAGGATGGCACAAGCCACCCTGGGGCAAAGGTCAGGCTGGAGTCCAGGTTGCACTCAGCCAAAACGTGGACACAACATGGGCTCTTACTGGCATCAAGCCAACAGTGCCGCTTCGCACCTGACAAAGGAGGGAATATATTCTCCTGGCTAGGAAGGACCCAGGCTGACAGCAGGCTAAGACAACACCTAGCCACTCCTAACTGTGAGCTTCAGGCCCCAGCACGTGTTACCCTCCTGCTTGCCCTGTCCCATACTGCCCTACAGGACCAAGTGGCGATGAGCACCCAGGCTTCAGAGTAACACAGATGTCATCAGGAGGCATATGGGCTGACTCCATACAGCAAGCCACATGAGGACCTCCCCAGGTAAGCTGCCTGCCCCAGAGCTGGGCTGAGGCCTGGCCTGGGGGCAACCTGAGGGGTCCACCCGAGGCTTAAGCTGCAGGGGCAACATCCCCAGTGATGCCCCTGCAGGTACTCTCCTAGTGGGTGGACACTAACCTCTGAGCACCCCCAGGCTGTTCCTGTAGTGCACACTGCCCAGGTGCCCCTGATTCTTAAAGTTCTGTCTTCCCTCAGGGATCCTGCTGCCTGCCTATGCCTGGGCCCCCTTCTGGGAACAGTGGCTCTTCCTGTCCCAGGTGTGTGTTCCTGCCCCCCCCCCCGCCTCTGTGCTTAGAGGGGCAACAACTGTGCCATGGGAGATACACAGGCCCTACTGACCACACCCTCTCTGCTGTCAAAAGTCCTCTCCCAAGTCCTAGAACAGCCAGAGGAGGTAGAGAAGTAAAACACACCCACATGCAGCAACTCTGAGTGTCCTGGGGGCCCATCTACCCAGCACACCTGCCCTGGCAATGTCAATGTCACCTGTCTCTTGGCCTGCTCTGAACAGCCTGAGGGAAGGCAGGGTTGTAAGCACCTTTTGGAGGCTTCTCCTGGACTATACCCAAGACCTCACGAGCTCTCCAGAAGCCATCCCATGCCTGCACTAGCTGTGTCCTGGCCTGTGCACTGTCTAGCTCAGATGTCACCCTACTTTGCCCTTGCTGGGTAGGGACTTCAATGCCTGTGCAGATTTGAACCACTTTCCCAGGTCACACCTGAGGACCAGCAGTGCCCTGGCTGAGGGCTGGCCAGGAAGGGCCCCTGATCACCAGGCATGTCCCTCCAGCACATCTCAGAGGCTCGGGAATCTGCAGAAGTTACTATCGGGCCCAGATAGCCCATGCCTTGCATGACCCCTGCACTATCACATGCCAGCAAATGTTAAACATCCTGGAGTCATCGGGCAAAGCCACTGTGGGATCTTCACCACTTCCTCACAAAGGAATGGAGGCCAGATGGCTGGGACACTTATCAACAGTCACTGGGACCCTGGGATGGAGAGAGGACCATGGGGGAGGTCTTCTGGGTGCAGCCCTGCCCTCCTCAAGAAAGGGACAAAAGATACAAAGTGACCGTGGTAGGGGTAGCACAGAGGCTGGCAGCTCCAGTCTCTCGGATCTGTGCTCCCCAAGCCCTCTGTGGTGTGAGGACAGGCTGGGCAGGGGCTGAGGAACCTCTGCACACTGACCAGGAGTGGGAAGGCTTGTCTGCCCCGCCCCTAGTGTTCCTTTGGATCCCAAGCCATCCCAAAGTGCCGGTGCCCTGTAGCCAACTCAGTCATGACCCCAAAATGTTCCAATGCTGACTACTGGTACCACAGGTGCAAAAGGCACTTGAGAGATGTGATCACTAAACTCCCTGACTAGGCTATGGATGTGGCAGATTTGTACATGTGTGGAGGATGTGATGCAATATGTATGTTGTGTGCTACCTGCTGTGCTGTGTGAGGTGCATCATGTGTGGCACTTGTGTTATGTACATGTGTACCTTGTGGTATGGAAGATGTAAATGTGTGTGCCACGTGGTATGAACATGTAGTGTGTAACTCAGTGTGCTACGCATGGTGTGTGGTGTGTACTGGGGGTATGGATGGCATGGTGCACGTCTGGTGTGGGACATGAAGCACAAGGTGTAGCATCCTCCCAGCCCATCGTAGCGGGCTGCATGGCGAATGAAAGAGAACACGAGCCCACCAGTTCCAGGCCCATACACACGGAGCACAGAGTGAGCACTGCCACCTAGCACCAGGTGGCTCCAAAGGCTGCTGTCCACAGGACCTGGGGGCAGGCAGCCACCAGGAGCTAAGCTGGGTCTCAGACATGCAGCACTGCAGGAGAGAGCCCAGACCTTTCAGCTCCAGCCTTGGTCCTCCCAGCCAGGTGCTGTGGCAGGGCTGTCCTTCCTGGAGAAGCCCACCCACCCTGCTGCATGGCCAGACTTCACGCCATTCCACCCCCAACCCTGTCCTCTGCTCACACCAGGGCACTCCCTGAGACCACCCTGCTACCACAGGCTGGGTGATGACCTTACCTCTCAGGCTGCTGAGGCTGAGTCCACAGGGACCCCTTTTACCCTGCTTTTGGGCCACATCTCCTGTGCCTGGCAGGCCATGTGACTTCAGTCAGACTTCTCGGAGGTATGGCACTCTCACAAGGAAAAGGGCCACCAAACAGGGCATGGGCACCAGGGAGCCAAGGGAACCAAGGCCCCACGTGCACCCCCTTTCAATCTGAGATTCCGAAGGCCAGGCAGCCCGCAGCGCTGTGACAGCTGCCACACAAATGGCTGTTTCAGCAAGAAAGCAAGCTAAGGTGGATGTCCAAACCCAACCACCCCAGAGTCAGGGGAAGCTGCAGCCCCAAGGAGTCCCTCAGGCAGCAGGCCCAGGCAAAGGCCACACCCTTCCTCCCAGGAAAAGCCGGCCCTGTGGCCAGTGCTGGGGTGTCTGTACACAGGCTACTCCAGGGTGCAGAGCACAGGCCCCTCACTTCATGCACGGGCCTCAGGCTCGCAGCCACCCCTGCCTCTACGCCTGGCCATCAAATGTGGCCTTGGTGGAACAAAGGAACAGGAAAGAAAGGCACCAGATATTCCTGGAGAGGGCAACACCACATAAGGAGGACACAGGGGAGGCGCGAGGCCTCGCTTTCCCAACTGCCCCTCTGTTCCGAGGGCCAAGACAGGGTCAAGCTGGTCCCACTGACTCCCACCATGTGAGAGCAATACCGTTAACTGTTCCTGACACCTGCACTGGATGCTGCCAGGCCCAAACAAGGGAGGACAGATGGGCAGGGAACGGAGGAAGAAGCATTTCTCCAGCCCGAGGCTGGCCGGGCAGTGCAGTCCCATGGCCTGGCCTCAGTGGCTGGAGATGGGGCCAAGGAATGCCTTTTCATCTGCCCCTGCCCTAGATGAGTACTGGCCTCTATAGTTCCTACTGCCTGCTCCGGTCCAAGTCCCTTGGCGCCCAATACCAGCTTCTCCAGGAACCAATAGCATAGCAATGTCTGTTCCCCATGAGGAACCAGGCTTTTTCCTTGCCAAGCCCAGGGGCTGGTATGTATGAAAATCTGGTTGGCAGGAGACATGCAACTGAAGACCTGCCACCTAACCGTGCCATGCGCCTGGCCAGTCTGCCTGTGTACATGGGAAGAAGTCCTGTGCTCTCCACCCTGTTGTGAACCTAACTCCCCCACCTCCGAGGGACCCTCTAGGGGGCCCACGTGGCACCCTGCCAGACATCAACTCTGAGCAAAATCCTGGCCAGTGAGCCACACCACAGTGCAGGCCTGGTCCAAAGGAGCCCAGAGTACTTGGTGTGGAGCTGAGGCAGGGCAATAACTTGAGCATAGGAGTTCAGGGCTCACCTAGGATATAGTGAGACCCTGTCTCTCAAAAACGAAAACCTGAACTGAAGAGAACTTATCCCATAGGACCTAGACAAGAGGTCAGTCTCAAGGCGGGGTGCATGCAGGGTGACCAGCTGCCAATAGGCCCTGCATTCACAGCACACAGGTCTCTCGGGCTCCCAGAGCTGATGCACCAAAAGACAGGCAGCAGCTTACAACCTTTTGTACCTTCTGACCACTGAGGTTTGTTTGAAAAGTCAACTGGATCTTCATTAATTTCAGTCATCCCCTCTAGAGCACAGGCGCAGCCACCAGTCAGATGAGCTGTAGATTCACCCCAAAGCCAGGGGTGAATCTCAGGCATGTTCTGGCTGAGCTCCCACCTGTCCAGGGCAACCCTGTGGGAATGTTCTCTAACACCGTCAAAATGCTCCTAACTGCAGGGTGAGCACCAGGCTCAGTAACTTGTGCTTTTGAACATCCTGGAACAAGTCAACAGAACCCCCATTCTGGGAGCTCTGGGGTTACTTTTTAAAAACTTTCTGAAGGTGTTGCACGTGGTAGTGGCACATGCCTACAACCCCAAAAACTCAGAGGGAGGAGGATCCAATTCTGGACCAGCCTGGTAACTTCACAAGCCCCCATCTCTAAATTGAAGTCTCTTATCAAGTGCTAAGGATGCAGCTCAGTGGTAGAGCACACACTACGCATGCTGGAGTTGAGGCCTTGAGTTCAGATGGCCTCTCAACCAACCTCTAAAGTACTACAAAATAGAAGCAACCCTTGGTACTAGTCCAGCCTCTTGTGATTTGAAAATAAAGCCTCATTGGTGGTAGCTCTGCTCACTCACGATGCCATCATCTACGGCTGCTTCCAGTATTAACAGGGCAGGGCTGAGCAGCTATGCCTGCGACCTCGGGGCCCTCACAGCCTGTAGTGTGGCTTTCTGGAGAAGGGCTAGTTGATTCCTCGCACCAGACTCCTGCTGGCTGTCCCACTGCACAAGAAAGCAGAGGCCTCTACCACCAGCCCAGCCAGGAAAGTGGCGGGCGGTGAAGGCAGACATGAAGGCAGCCTCGGCCTGTGGACAGGGTGTGCCCGACTCACCTGTGGCCTGGCAGAAGAGGTGAAAGGTCCCCAGCACATGCACTTGCTGTGCCTGGTCACTCAGGAGAGGAGGCAGCAAGACGACCTGTGTGCGGCTGTCACGCCCTGGGCCCGGGGCTGGCCAGGGGCTTCCGGGAGAGGAAGACGAGTCAGGACCCAGACAGGACAGGGAGGAGGAGCCAGGAGGAGGAAAGGGCTTAGGAGATGAGGCTGTGAGACAGAGGACAGAAAAGAAAGGGCACTGAGGAGGGCATCGTCAGGATTGAGTCCCAGGCCAGGGAAGGCAGAGCGCAGCAGGAAGCAGACAGGTGGGCATAAGGGCAGATCCTGAGGCCACCCCCTGGGACTGCCCCACAACCCCACAAGTGACACCTGCCTAGATGAATGGAAAAAGCCTCTCATTTATTTTGGTATTTTCCATATGTATACAAGTCAAGATAGAAAAATAAAAACAAAGTAAATCTTATAAAAACACAAAAGTTGACACCTCAAAAGATGAACCTGTATCATGCTGAAAGGTGACACTGTCCACACAGGCACACAAAAATCCACAGTTTATTATTCTCTGCCACAGAACAAAAGTCCTCCTCTGCATAGGTATTTACAAAGCAGGAGACAGAGTGTAAAACAAAGGTTAAAATCCTACTGCTCCTTTACATCTTTAACGACAGCAGCAGAGGTCGGGCTGGGAGAGTGGGCTTGGACACCAGATGTGCGGTCCCAGATGCAGCCAGTGGCGCACTGCCACAGACCACTTGTCTTCCAGGAGTGAGGGACAGCTCCGAGGGGCCAAGGACAGAGTCTGGGTGGTAGTGGGGATAACAGAAGCAAGAAGAGACAGGAGATGTTCAGACAACCCAAGACATCCTTGTGAAGGCTCCACCCCCAGGCAGGAGAGCTCGCCCGGCAGCCATGGTATGGTGCAGCAGAACACTCCTCCCCAGGGCGGCCTGAGTACCAGTGCCTGCGGCCCTGGGCCACTCTTCTTTGTGCAATGACTGCCACTACAGGCAGGGCAGTCCTCCTCTTCAAGAAAGTTTAAAAAAAATAGAGAAATAAAATCTTTCTGAAAGCAATTTCTTCCAAGGAATAAAGCTAAAAGTAAGAAGATGGGTGTGTTCAAGAGATGAGATTTTAAGGTCTACATTCTAAAAGCAGAAAAAAATGCATTTAGCAAAAAATAAGTCTATCCCTGAGAATCGTAAGCAACATAAGCCATATTCCAATATAAAACAAAATCTGTTTCTAAATATTAAACATCTGCTTCAATAATGGAAAAAAAAAAAAAAAAAAAAAAAAAAAAAAAAAAAAAAAAAAAAAAAAAAAAAAAAAAAAAAAAAAAAAAAAAAAAAAAAAAAAAAAAAAAAAGAATTCAACAGAATAAAAGGTTCGTGCCAATCTGGACAACAGGCAATAAGTTACCAATCTGATAAACTAAAACATCATTTCCAATCTGGAATGAAATCATCTTTTAGTGGCTGCTATAAGAAGGTGAAGTGGAAGGAGCCCTGCGAAGCTGAGGGAAGGTAGCTGCCTCTCCCCCATGACACAAAGGGCTCCAGGATATGGGGGTGCCACCCGCAAAGTGGTCTCTCAGAGCTCCAACCCACTGCAGGACTCTGACCCAGACGCAATGCTTGTTATTTTCCCAAACCACAAAGAGGAACAAGTCACAGGCTCAACCGGCCAGGAAACAAGACTAAGGACTGCTGCACGGTCACGAGACTGCAATCACGGGTACTGAATAGGTTAGACACAGAGCACCCCCTAGTGGGCTGCAAGACACCGCAGGCACGCGCCTCAGTCCCCATCTGCGTCTGAGTCTGCAAACTTGAGTTCACACTTGACATCAAAAGGCCTGTCTCTGGCAGAGAGCTCGTCAATCCTCTGTGAGTCCTCTCTGTCTGTGGGGACTTTGCTGGTGATCGTGTCCGGCTCTGTCTCATAGCCGGTATCCAAGGCTGGCCGGGGCTGCTCTCCGTTCTGCTGGGAAAAGCTCCCAGGCTCTACCAGTGTTTCCTTCACACTCTGCTCCAGGTCCGAAAACTCAGGCTTGGGCTGCTTCTTGCCAAGCAGTAGGGCTGAGCGGAACTTTAAGCACTGCCCAGGGAGGTAGCCCTTGTAGCAGTTGTAGGAGAAGAGACAGAGCAAGAGCACAAAGAGAAAGAGTGACACAGACATCAGCAGGCGGTTGTCACTGGATTTCAGGTACATGGTCTTCTCTGAGTGCAGCTGTGGCACCGTGTTAATGACGATCTTAGGCTCGCAGGACGTGCCGGTGGGCGCAGGCCGGGGTGGCGGGGTGATGGGCCCTTGAGAGGTGGCCTGTACAGCCAGGCTTGGGGCAGAAGACCCCTGGGTGGCTGCTGCAGGTGCCCTGGAGGTGGTGTGAAAGCCTGGCAAGCGGGAGGCCAGTGAGGGCCGTGGGAGCACCTTCACCTCCAGCTTGGCCACCACCTGGGAGACTGTCTTATTCCTGACCCTCTCCTCTGACAGGCACTGGTATACACCACTGTCACCTTCTGACAGATTGAAGATGAGCAGGTTTTTCCTACCCATGAGACCATACTTGGGGCTCTCGGCCTTCAGTACACCATTCTGGAACTTCCACACCACCCGGGCTAGGTTGGACTTTTGGGAGCATTTGAGTTCCGCCGTGTCTCCATGCTTGAACGGACGCTGCGGGGAACTTTCTTTAATCTTATCTGGAACATCAAAATAAATGTGCACAGCATCAACAACCCTGGTGGCTTACTCAACTGTTCTTAAAAACAGGTCAATACCCACAAGAAGATACAAGTTTCACCCACTGGAACAAGATGGAATCTTCTAGGACAACTAGGAAATAAAGACATGCGTGACCACAGAAGCAACAATGACCCTGATGGCAGCCCTTAGGGACAGCGGAAATCAGAGGTAGCTCTCACCAGCGGAAGGCCTGCATCTCTGGCCCGACCCCAGCAGGCTAGGGAGACAGGGTGAGGCTAGCTCTGCGCCTGGCAGTGCGGCTTCAGTCCAACACTAAATGCTTTGCTAGTGGCTGTGCAGAAGGCTGGCTTTTGGGGCACGAAGGGCCCTGCTCTCACCCTTCTTTCATCTGGTGACAGCTGTCTGCTCAGAAGGGAGAGGAGTCTGTGCTGCTCTGACACACTAGCAAGGTGCACAGGACCCTGACCCTGCTTCACTCGCTGTGGGTCACTGTGCTGTTCCCTCGCAGCAGCTACAGGGAGTGCGGCTCCTGTGGAAAGCTGCTGGCCTTTTATCCAAATGTGTGGGAAAGGAATTTTGGACTTCAGACATTTTTCAGATTTGGGGATATTTCATCTATGTTTCATGGGGATCTTATACACACAGCCTGAAGATAATTACATACAACATTTTAAGTCATTCTGGGCAGAAAACAAAGTTCCACGACATGGAATTTTTCACTTGAGACGTCATGCTGCACTCACAGGCTTTACATTTGTGGTCTGGGCATGAGGGGTGCTTTACTTGACTCAGGTCTCCTTTCTTCACATTCCTAACAGGTTTTGAACACAAAGCTAAGTAGAACCAAGAACAGGACTGTTCGGGACAGAGCACTTTGTAGTCAACGATACACCCTGTGTGGCTTCAGATGCTCTTTCTGCAAACAAAGTGACAGAGAGACCGGGCCTGCTGTGCAATACCTGACCTCAGTTTCCAGCAGAGAAAAGAAACACGGCACACAAGCGTAGCACCATAAAAGCACACAAAATGTTTCTGAGAGTTGCCAGTTCTCAGAGCTAGGGTGAGGAATACACTCACCCGGGCATGAGGATGCGTCGCCACTCATCTCCTGAATCCATGCCCTGCAAAACAATCAGCACGGTTACCAGTTCCAGTTCCCGGCCTGCACCCATGTGGGGCCCTGTGGACAACGCACCTCACCCATACCTGCTGCTGCCCTCGGCCTGGTACACAGCGATGCAGGCAGCCTCAGCTGGGCTCCAGGCGCAGTACGGGTCCCGAGCCAGTATGCAGTCCTGACAGCTGCTGTGCTTCCCACAGAAGGCCAGCGGGGCCTGCACCACACCTGAGTTGGAGCCTGCATAGATAAACCTCCTGCCCTGTGCACAGGAAGAAAGGAGAGCAGACATGGCTGTCACATTCCCGGACTCTGAGATGAGGTGCTGTGGGGAGTGGAGCACCTGCCCAACCTGAGCTAGAGTAAGGCCGGGGGGTCTGCAGACTCAGCAGGCTTATATGAAAAAGCAAGTGGGTGCTGTCTCCCTCCCCTCTGCTTCCTTGCCTGTCTGGGTCCCACTCACTGGCAAGGCTAGCCCTGTCCTCAAGGCCTCCTGGGAGGAAGCTGTTCAAATGGTCTCTGGGTGGGCTACCTGTGGAGTGGGAGGCGCTGCTTTGTCCTCCTGGTAGGGAGACAGCATTAGTGCAGCCAGGAGCTGGAAGGCACAGCCTCTGAAGGCTGTTCTTACCCCCTATGAGTGAGACATCTTTGGACAGGACCTGTGTCACCAGTGCTGTGTTACCAGCCTGTGTCACCACCATGTGCATCCAGCACCCAGATGGCCAGGGCATGCCTATCTATGTGGTGCAAAAGCCAAGCAGCAAGGCTGGAGAGATAGCTCAGGGGCACAAGTGCCTCCCCGGGAAGTGCAAGGTCCTGAGCTGAGTTTGATCCCCAGTTCCACCAAAAAAAAAAAAAAAAAAAAAAAAAAAAAAAAAAAAAAAAAAAAAAAAAAAAAAAAAAAAAAAAAAAATAATAATAATAATAATAAGGTCAAGCAGTGTGCTAGCGACTCTCCTATAGAAGTACAACACCAGCCCAATGTGGACTCAAAAGATACCCTGTCTCAAAAATTAAGAAGGGCTCTGGATGAGGGCCTTAGGTTCAACCCCCAATATGACAAAAAAGTGAAAAACATAAAAAAGCTGACACGGTGCTCTGCACACCCCTAGTTATGTGGGAGGAGCACAGGTCAACCTCTGTAGCCACGTTCCAAGCAAAAGTAAACTCAATGCTTTGTCTTCCTGGGCCCAGGTGGATTTTTACCAATGAATATTACAGCCAATACTCAGCACCTGCTCTGCCCCAATGTGGGAGTCTCTCATCCCAGAAAACCTTGAGGCCGGCATCAGAGACCCCAGACACACATAAGTTCAGGCTGCACCAGTCAGGGCATATCCCATACCCACCTCAGAGGAGCTCCCCACCCTGTGCCACCAGTTCCAAGGACAATGCCCTGCCAGGACAAGCACAGACACATGTGGAAGGGGTCCCCTGAAGGACAGAAACGATGATAGCAACAGACAGTGGGAAAGGCCTGGCCCGGCAGCCCCATCCTATGGAGACCTGGGCAGACATGGCCAGTGCTCATAACAGGGACACAGAACAATCCCCAGGCTCAGTGCAGGGGATCACGTGACTATTGGAAGTGCAAAAATACTTCCTGTGGCAAAAGCAAAGATGTGTCCTGCCAGGGATACCTGTAAAGTGATGTGGTCACTGTGCAGGTGAGAACTGGTGGCCATGGGCAGGCTGCGGGGAGGCAGGGACCATCCCAGGAGACTCTGGCCCTTCTTCTTCTCCAGGACATTCAGCCCTGTTTCTCTCTAGTGGCTCCACAGGGAGCATCTTAAAGTCCAGCCATTACAACCGAGTCCCACCATGTGAATTTCGGCAAACAAACATGGAAGGGGAGGGAAGGAAAAGGAAGAAAAGGGAGGGGAGAGGAGGGGTGGAGAGGAAGGGGAGGAGAGGGGAGAGGAGGGGAAGGAAGGGCAGCAGAGCTTGCTAGGATATTTAGCAAGACCTGCAGCTAGCAAGGCCCACTAGGAACACAAAAATTAGTCAGTAAGAGAGATGTGGACTAGGTGTAGTGACTCATGCCTGCAATCCCAGCACTTGAGAGGCTGAGGCAGGAGATGTCTACAAGTTCGAGGCCAGCCATGAACTACATAGTGGGATTCTGCTTATGAAGACAAAAGAACAAAAACAAATGATAGAACCAGTCATCAAAGAAGAATTGGCTCCTGGACCCCCCCCCCCACAGGTACCAAAGTCCTTTATATAAAGTTGCATATTTGCATATGATTAAGCACATCCTCGGGAGATTTTAAATCACCTTTGGACTACTCAAAATACACACAACACTGCACTATCTAGGGACTAATGAAAAGAGTCTACATATTTCAGTGCACATGCAATTTTTTTCCAAATATTTTCAATCTGAGACCAGCAGAACTGTGAATGTGTAATGGCAGGTTAGGATGCAAAGGCACTCCGAGGGATGACAACACCTTCTGCCTCAGCGTCTGCTCCAGAGAGAGCACAGCTGTCCCACACTGCCCACAGGCCCACACACTCCCTGACCGCCTGCCGGAGGTGGGGCCCAACTCATTTGGGGTGGCCAGACAGACCCACCTGTGGGCAAGAGTCAAGGGCACCAAGCTGCCATGTCCCAGACGGCTCCCCCAGGGTGCCCTCCCCAAGCCACACCCCCTCAACAGTCCAGAGGACCCACCAGACATCGTGAAAGACCAGACTAGCTCTCCCTAAGCCTCCCTAGCTGGGGACAGGGACCTGTGGAGCAGCCGTGATGCCCAAAAGCTCGTGGCCTGGGGTGAGCATGGGAGCAGACGTGGTAGAGGGCTAAGGTAATAAGGCACATGACGCTGGGCGGGGCCCAAGAACCTCTGTGCCATCCCTGACACTCTTCTGCAAATCACAAACTACTTCAAATAAAAATCTGAGCAAGGTGAATAAAAACACTCGGCCACAGTCAGGAAGATAGCTCAGCGGTCTAAGCGCCTGCTGGCAAGTGCAAGGACCTGGGTTCTGTCTCTTATACCACATGCTGTGTGGGCCCTGCCCTGGCTGTGCCATGTAGGCCATGGAGACCAGGTGTGGTGGTGCACACCTATAGTCCCAGCACTTGGGCGGCTGAGACAGGAGGATCACTACAACTCCAAGCTGGGCAGTGAGACCCTGTACTGAATTAATAAACAAATAGTTAAGTAAATAAATACATAATTTTCTAAAAATTAAGAAACCCCAAACATTTGGCAGAAGAAATGGAAAAAGCGTCATGACACAGTGTGCATTTCTACCAACTTCCTGCCAATGAAGGCAATCATTAGGTACAGCAAACAGTACTGACAAAAACACAAACAAAAGCGCCAGTGCCTGGCAGACAGTACCCAATGGCAGCGGGGTATGCTAAGGACCCCTCCTTCCCCAGGTCCCATTTCTGCTGGCCCCACGTGCATGCAATCCAAGGGGTAGTGGCGAGGGGCATGCATGTGGGGGGTTAGTTTGTGAAGCTCCCCTCTCAGTGCCAGTGCCACACAGCCTGACCTTGGTAGTAAAGGGTGTCTGATGACACAGCTGTTAGGGTTTGTGTCTAGTTGTCTCTCCAAAGCCTCATGCAATCATGGGGTGGGGACTTCTAGAGTTTGAGACTGACTCATGATCCACTGGGATTACATGTTTTAGTACTCATGGAATCGTGGGTCTGAGTACTGCTGGGGTTATGGGTGTGGCCTTAGGTGATAGCCTGAGGCAGAAAGTCTGAATGTAATATAAGAGATAGAGAAATACTTTCTCTGTTGCTCTCTGTTGCCCTGGTTGGTTGGTTGCCTCTGTTGCCATTTTGTTGCTGTCCCACCACCATAAACTGGGTGTTCTCTCTGCCCTGCTCCACTCAGCCTTGGAGCCAGCCAAAGGACTGAAACCTCTAGTAACTGTGAGCTGAATAAAACTTTCCTTCCTCCATTTTGGGTGTCAGGTATTTGTCCCAGCAACAAGAGAACAACATCCTAGTTCTTGGGCCCAAAGAGGGCCTTGAAAAGCATCCCTGCCTGACATGCACAGAGAGCAGCCTGATGGCTAACTCTGCACCCAGGCTGACAGGACATCAGCCCGTTGGCAAGAGAGGTCTAAAACCATGGAGAGTGCCAACAGACAAGGTCTGTCGTACAATGGAACACCTCCCAGCCTCTCAAAAGATACAGCCCTACAGAAATCACAGGAGGAAAAAGGAGCCAACACAAAGAACAAGTGTGGTGCGCTCCCACAAGCTTGGTGCACACGGTGTTGTCAAGGAGGAGAATGCGAAGTGTGGTCTCTGTGACAGTTTCAGTGGGAGAAAATGACCAGGTTTTGAGGATAGGCAATGCGGTAGCTGCAGACACTATCAATGTGCTTAAGGCCAGCTCAAAAGGGATGGGAGGGGCCAAGCCCCAAGTGAAACAGCTGCTCCAGCTGTATGGAAGGGGGAGGGTTCAGGTGCTAGTCCCTTCCCCAAATGCAGCGCCTGATGTGAGACTGCCCACTGGCCTTCCATATGTGAGGCTGCCAGCATGGCAGTTGGGGGACCACTGGTCAGTACTCCCACTGCCATGGCAGCACTGCTGGGCATGGAAACCACTGGCCTGGGCTGAGGAGGAGGTGGGAGACCCAACCCAGGCAAACTACCTATGCACTATTCACTGCAGCAGGGCCAGGTGCCCCTGCAGCAGCTCCGGCGGGCACAGGTGGATCGGGTCAGCAGAAGGTAGCAAAGCAACAAGGGGGCCTCAGCAGCTCATTTTTCCCTGCCGTACTCTGCATAACAGATTAGTGATTGGGGCAATGCCGAACCAATCAGGGGACCAATGTGGTCCCAGCACCACATGCTCTAGCTCTAGCCACCTCTGAAAAAGTCCCACCTATGACTGCCATGGACTTCGGGGGACATCTGGACATCAGCCATCAGAAGGCCTCCTGTCTGCCTTTGGGGGAAAGCACCATGTGCCCTGGAAGAGGACAGGCGGGGTCCTGAACTCACTCTGATGACTCTCCATGGCCCACTCTGTGTGTGCAGCACCAGCCTGGCCGAGGCAAATGGGCAGCACACCAGCCCCAGAGGCTGCAGGTCCAGGGCCAAGCATGGTGGGCGAGCAAATCACACACCCCGCACACCTGCAAGAGCCTTTGTGTGCTGCAGACTGAGGCAACACAAGCCCCGAAGGCAGCCACATTTTACAGCAGCTGAGAGGCAAGGTGGCTGGGGGGCAACCTACGAAAAACAGCGCCAGGCTCCTAAAGCCTCGAGGACGTAGATAAAAGAGAAGAGGGCAGGGGAACCTGGGGAGATGCTTACAAACATATGCCTGCCCAGGTCAGCCCTGGTCCTGCCTGCTGCCCCTTCCTCCACCCATGGCACTAGCTCCAGGGAGGCAGCACCCGAGGGCTGCCTGAAGGGCAGCTCCCACCAAGGGCTCACCTGCTCGGCAGCTCAAAGCAAGCAGGCCACCCACAGCCCATCACCAGGCAGCCTCTCCTGGAGGACAGAGATCACGTCCCGCTCACAAGACTCTGGGGTCTGCTCTGTGCTGAGCTCAGTTCACAGCTCCATGCAACTCCCTGCTCCAGCCCAAGGCAACATGGGATGGCACCAGTTCCTCGGGCCACTGAGGATATGATGATAACCAAAAACTGCAGCCACCAGGCCACACCATACTCCTGTGGCACAGCCCTCCTGCTGGCCAGATGACTGACTGATGGTGGCCCTGAGGACTGAGCTTGGGGCTCTCACACTGAGTTACTTCTCAGGCCTTTTTAATTTTCACTTCTTGCCTCCTAGAATGTGCCACTATGCCTACTCTGCCCACTGGGGATTTATATTTTTAAATCACTGAAAAAATCCAAATAATATTTTGTGCCTCTTGGGGACATGCCGAGCTCGGCGTCCACAGGCAGGCTCCACGGCCGAGCCGGGTATGTGCAGAGCTGTCTGTCTTTACAGTCTCAAGCGCCCACCCTATGGCCCTGGGCCCAAGAGACCTGAGCTGCCCCCGCCCAGCCAACCTTCGATCCCAGGGATAAAAAGCCCCTGAGGGTGGTGGCCGCCCAGCCAGCTGCTGGGCCTCTTTACCTTCTTTGAGGAGAGCAGCAGAGTCTGCACTGGCTCAGGGTCCTGGAAAAGCTGGGTCTCCTCAATGATGTGCACCTCGCTCTCCAGGTTCACAGCTTTATGCAGAGTTCCTCTATCTGCAAGGTCAAAGCTGGGCTCAGGGAGGTAGCCAGAGAGGACACACAGAGGATGCTGAGTCCTCTGGCCATGCCCAACCTGCTACATGCATATGAGGATGCTCAGGAAAGGGGCAGTTTTACATGAAAGATGGGGGAAAATGCCTCTGGCAAAATAAGCAATGACAAACAAGTTATGGGTTATTCTAATTCTCTTAAAAAAAAATATGCTCCTGAGTCCAACTACCTTCGTCTGCAAAGTCAACACAGTGACATCAGGGCCCAGATCCCAGGTGTGGTGGCCCTGATGGTTGGGGGCTTGGAGGAGGGGGGCTCATCCCTGGCAAGGTCCTAGTGGGCAGGCAAGGAGGGGTACACACCAATCAGCTAGCGTGCTGCCAGGGCAGCTATGGGCCCTATCCCAGAAACACACATCTCAGCCCAGGGTGAGGATGGGTGTCCCTTGAAGGGCAGAGTGGGGTGGCTCTCAACCCTTACACTGTGCAGGGACAAGTCTCCCATTGGCTGTCAGTGAAAGCCAGGCTGACTGCTCCCCACTGCCCAGCCAACCCAGGCCACACCCAGGCCTCCTCGTTTTAGCTAGGCCCAGGTGTGGACCAGGACCTGTGGGTTGGTGCTCTGGTGGCCCTAGCTGTGAGGACCTTTCCCATGGTCATATATGGGTTACATGGAGGGAAATGTCTCATCCTTGACCCACCTGTGCTGACAAACATGACATCATAGATGGTCCCGTCCAGGGTCTGGGTCCTATCCACCACAATCTGTGTGTAGTTCACGTCCCTTTTGATTAACCTGGGCCTGTTGTCTATCGGGGTGACCGAGTCGTCCATCAGAGGATGGTCTTTGACAAACTGCAGCGTCTTATCAGGTAGGTTCAAAGAACTGGTATAGTTGGCTGCCCGCGCCTCACTGTTGATACACTATGGGGCAGAGTACCAGCTGTTACTACGCACACCCACAGCCCAGTGCCACCTCATAGCACCAAATCCCACAGCTGCTGAGCAGGGGCAGTGCTGGACAGGGGATGCTTCCAAGGCCACTAACAGTGGACAGTCAGGTGGCCTTACCACGGAAGTGGGAGGACACTCTTATGTTGTGGTCCTGGAGACTGAACCCAGGCTCCCATGCATTCTAGGTTAGTGATCCACTCCTGAGCTGTACACCTTCAGCACTTTTTATTTTTTACTTTGAGACAGAACCTAAGTTGTCCAGGATGGCCTTGAACCTGTGATCCTCCTGCCTCCATCTCCCAAGTAACTGAAATTACAGGTATGCACCTCCATGCCCAGGAGAGGACCTGGCATTAAAGGATATAACTGTGTTTTACGATATACAATTAATGGATCAACTTTTATGCATTTGTAAAGAAGACTCATCCAGCCTTTGAAACTTAAAACTACTGATCACTCAAAAACTTTCCCAGGTGAAGAAAAGCATTCAGTAAACAATGCCGAAGAACAGCCCAATTTTAACACCAGAAAAACTAAAGAACAGGAAGGAGATTTTTCCCTGTCTTTGTTTCCTGATGTGCTGAAACCAAAATCCTCAACAAGTGACCAGGCAGGCACAGGCAGAATGAGCACCAGGTTAGGGGCAACACCCAGCAGGCTGCCAGGGCTAGATGGGGCTCTGAACACCAGTGCCAGCTTACAACCCCTGGGGAAAAATGAGTGGGCAGCTAGGTCAGTGTAGAAATTTTCCCTTCCTTAAAATGTATTAATTTTCATGAGGAAAATAATATGACCGCTGCTGGTGTGGGCAGGGCAGCCTATGACTGTGCAGAGTACTTGCTGGGAAATCGTGTTTCTCTGCAGGAAACGGAAAATGAACGCCCCAGCTATTATGCAACATACATTTCACCCGAGGTGCCTGCCAGCAGCTCACTTGCCTGACTGGCCTGTGTGTGGTAAGAGCTGTGACACAACATGTGGACAAGGAGAGGACAGAGGAGGAGGAGCCTACTGCTAATCTGAGGCCTAGCGGGTGCCAGGCAGGTACAGATGGAGACCTGCAGGCAGCTGGTCTGCAGGCATCCTGGCACAGGATGAATGCCCCTCGTCCCACCCAGCCCAGCCAGCTCACCGCTCCAGGTCTTGGTGTGGGCACTGGGCCATTGTAGCGTACCCACTTGGTGTGGGACTGTTCCACGGTGGCGCTCTGCATGTACTTCCCATGGGAGAAGACAGCCTCTGCTGTGGACAGGTTGTAGGCGCACACCGCTGAGAGCCCCACGTTGTTCCTGGGGACAGAGGCCACATGAGTGAAGAGGGCAGTGGCTGGAGAGGAGGGTACAGCCCACCCACCCACCCGCCTACCCAGCCACACGCCTGTCCACCAAGGGCACTCACAGTTGTGGGGTGAAGAGTGCGTAGAACAGCGGCTCCTTCAGGCCCGGGCCCCGCAGCACAAACACATCCCGCAGCACGTTGAAGACCAGACCACTGTCCGGCCTGGAGCAGATCAGACGGGCCTTCAAGAAGGACGTCCACTTCTTTTGGAGAGTCCTCAGGCCACCCTGGTCCCCCTGGAAGCCCAAGACAGGACATGGCAGAGCTCTGGCAGGTGCCCTTCAGGGCCTAGTGGAACAAAGGTCACTAGTGCTACGTACAGCCTGGCACAGAAACAAGACGGACAGGAGGATTCTCCCTAGAGACTCACAGCTGACATGTCGTGGCCATGACGGCCCTACCAGGCCACTGCCCTCACAGCTGTAACCCATGCTGTCCATGGCCCCTAGAATCCCAAGTGCACGCCAACAAAGTGCCCTATGGCCTGGTTACTCTGTAGCAGCAGGCTCTGCAGCCCACCTCGGAGGCCCACTGTGCGGCCTGGGGACATCTCTTCTGGAGATTTCCCATCCTCTCCTTCCTTCACCTCACTGACCCTTCTACAGCAGCTCCTGATGCACCAGTGCTAGAGACAGTCACCAGTGAGGCCACCGAAGGGCACCTGGCTGTGGGGCTAACACAGAACCAGTGTCCCCCTCACCTGCAGTTCCAGTTGTGTACACCTAGCCTGTCCGTGCAGCTCAGAAGTACTGTGCAACTCTTGACAGAGAAACTACATCCACCTCATCTTTTCTACAGTGCATCATTACAGCTTGTTTACTTTACCATAAAGCAAGGGCAGATGTGGGGTACAGAGTGCCCACCATCCATACTATGGGTGGATCCTGAGGGAATGGTGTCCAAGCACCGGTATGCTGCAGCTCCTAAGCCTGTGCTCTGCACAGTGCTCAAGCAGCAACTGCCACTCGAAAGGCCACGCAGCACTGCACCTAGACGTCCCTGGGGAGTGCACACCATGCCCAAGCCAAGCAGCTGCCTGTGACCACTGCTGCACGTCCTCTGTGGTACCCCTGCCCTGGCCTCCTGGTCTCCTGGCCTGACATCGCTGACTGCCGCCTCTGGCTCTGCCCAAGGCACATCTGTCAGTCACTGGTGCCCTGTTGGACTCTCCAAGGAGCCTGATAGTGAGATTCCAACTCCAGAGCCCCAGGGTCCAGCAGACAACAGCAAGCCCACCAGGCTTCCCCGAGAACCACAGGCCAGGTGGCCATATCTGGGGTGCTGATGACCCCAGGTTCCCAGGGAACGGAAGGCCAGGCACCAACAGGCCCTGTCACTAGGGGTGCCCAGGGCATACAGCAACAGTGGGCAGAGAGAGATGGTGTCAATGGAAGTGGAAGAGGCCGCCCTCTCAGTGTAGCTTACCTTGCACACCCTCGCAATACGTGGGATCATCAGCTTGAAAACAAACTCATACTCCACCGACACCTCCGTGAAGAAGAAGTAGACCCTATCATCCTCACCCTCCACGCCATCTGGGCTTCTTCGGATCACATCAGCAAAGACAAAGCTTGGCTCTGCCAAGAGACATGCCAGACCGTCACCACCTCTGCCCATACCCTGTGGTGTTGCAAGCTGGCAAACGGCACTGAGAGGATGTCACAGAGTCTGACTTGGTGTGGGGGTGGTGACAGTGCTGAGCTCAGACAAGGCCACTCCTCGGTGCTGCCCTCCTCGGCTCCTGGGAGCTGTCCTGGATACTGACCCTTGTCTACCGCAGAGCCCCAGCTGGATCCAACCCAGGCCCCAAATGCACTCTGACCGCAGTGCCAGTGCCCAAGCCCCCTCGGCTGCCCAATCAAGAGGCAGCCAGTTGTGCCCCAACTCCAGCACAGGATCTGCCCAACAGGCACGGAAGAACTCCAGAGGCCAAGTAGGGTGAAAAAAAACAGAAAAGAAAACAGCACTGAAAAGCAAACACTTCACAAGCACCCTGCAGTTAGTGCCTCATGTGACAAGATGCTCAGCCTTGGCCCCACCTATGCAAGTGGTGGAGGCGAAGCATGAATCCGCAACTCAGGATCACACAGGGAACCGCACCCCACTCCAGTCTCATTACTCTGAGTCCCCTGTGTACCATCAGAGCCCACTTTTATTAAAAAGTCTCCCAAACCCATTTTCAGGGTTGTGGGTAAAAGCAGTCTTAAAACTGTTAAGAACAAACCAGAGCAGTCAGCCCGGATTCCCTGGACCCCAGAGCAGTACTATAAGCACCCTTCACTGCCCCAGGTGGAGTACAGCTTGGGACCTTACCAGCTCAAGGACAAAGGAGAAAACTGCACCTAAGCCTGGGTGCAAAGCCCCTGCCAATGGCTGTGCTCCTTACCATTTAGCCAAGGAATCGCATACTCTGTTCTCAGAGGACTGTGGGAAGAGTTTCTTGAGATGATCGGTTCACTTCCTAAAAAATTGTAGGATGTCCCAGAATACAGTTCTCCATCTGCAGCAGTGAGGATGAAGGAAGAAAAGGAGTGAGCCCTGGGCCGTCTGCTACTATCTAATACCATCCCCAATCCCCTGCCCCATAGGAAGGGAGGAAATTGCCAGGCTTGTGGGATGCACATCTTCACTTCCTGTCTTGGGTATGTAGATAATTATCCTTGCCACATTCGGCTGCCTTTTACAAGTTAAGGGATAATAACTAAGCCAAGCAAGAATGTCCCACATCCAGTACAACAGGAGCAAATATGGGACACTCCTAACTTACAACAGGTACCACCCTGAGCCTGACAGTGACCTAATGAACCTCACAGCACAGCTTCATCCACCTGTGTGAACCCACGCCAGGCAGAATCAGCTTGCACAGCCTCCTTTCTGACCCACTGCTGACTTCTAGGAGCCACTACCATCGTCCAGATTGTGAAAGAATGATGGTAACCCTTGCTGAGGCCCATGGTTAAAAGGCCTGGGTTGAAAAGTCCTAGCAAACTGCTGGGGCTGTAGGGTGCCTGGCACGCCAGCCTCAGGTACCCAAGGGCAGCAGCTGGCTCTCTTGCTAATGTGACTGTCACCCAGGAGTGTCTCCTCCCCTGGGATGGTACAGCAGTGCAGGCATCGAGCAACCACAGCAGTGGGCAGTTGTGCCAATGAACAGTAGTTTAAAGCTCTCGCTAATGCGTCTGCCAGAGGGACATGCATTCTGCAGTGCAGCTCACGTTACACACAGAGTATGGAAGAGCAGCTGAGTATCTTGTTCGGGTCACAACCTCAGCCAGCAGCTTCAGGGGAGGAAAAGCCTGAGCAACAGACTCACCCACGATGACAGACGTGTAGCTGTGCGCTGGGTCAAAGGGACACCTTCCCTTGCCATCTTCATTTTTCTCCAGAAACTTAAAGGATGTTAAGTTCTATGGTTGAACAGAAAGAAAATACATCATAATACATCTGACTCAATACCACCGAATTCTGCAGGCTCATTCCTGAAAGAGCTTGATCCTTTTACCAGGTGAGCAAGTGGGTGTTGAGCCTCATGGGTCCCGCTCAGGCCTGTATATCCTGGGCCTTGGCCATGCTACACAGGACTTGGAGCCTCTGTTTACTCATCTGCAGAATGAAGGCCACACTGCTGATGACTGGGGCTTGTAAAGAGGCTGAGAATCAACACACAGTGAGGGACCAGAAGCAACATGCGGAATCTCACAAGTAAGGGAATTATCTGACTAGCAGATAATGCAGAACAGGACAGAAGAGCCCTCCCTCTCTTCCAATCAGAATACTCCAGATGGATCCATTCAGATGAGCTGAATATGAAAACCAAAAGCAAGCTGCACCAGGAGCAGGTGCAGGTAGTACTTCAACCTGGAGACAAGCTCTCTTTACTTGACACGGACACTGAAACCACAAGGAAACATGCTTCAGACCACTCTATTATCCCACAAAAGAACTGGAAAGCTCTTTTAGAGGGTGAGATGGGGCACAACTAAATAATAAGCGATAAACTGGGGGAACGCCTGCAGAATGACAAGTGGGGTATTTCCATCTCTTAAAATACAATAGACATGCACAAACATGTCAGGAAGGGCGTCTGGGATGAAAACAGGCAAAACTGGCAAGGAAACAACTACCCTGGGCAAGAGCCCACTGGAAATCCAGGGAGCAGTGTGAAGGTCACAGCAAGGGCCAAGTTCACTCTCCCCACCTGGAGCAGGAGGATGGTTACCCCAAGGTGGGTGGGGTAGAGCTGTGGAGAAGAGCCTGCTGGGAAGGCCCTCACCAGCAAGGACCAGAAGTCAGGTTGCCTGGGCAGCTGCACCCTATGCTTCCAGCAGGCCACAGGCCCATCCAAACAACTTAGAGTCCTCTGTCAGGCCAGGGAACATGAACAAGTGATCCTGTCCTTCACACGGTAGGACCCGCATCACACTTTAAAAGATGCCTGCAGTTAAGGGGAAACCCAGACAGAGACTGGAGGCTGCATGATCCTGGGAGTTACTGGTTATTTTATCAGCCACAATGGGGAAGTTAGTTATGCAGGAAGATGTCATGAGACACAGTCTAGCCAAGTTGCCCAGGCTGGCTTCAGAGTTGTAATCCTCCCTCCTGCCTCAGCTTCCCAAGCAGCTGAGACTTTAGGATGCACCACCGTGCCTGGCTCCTCATGCTGAGATGTTCAGGAAGCACTGGTCACAGTTCAGCTAGTACTCACTGCACACATAGACCGACTATGTGCTCCCCAGTGTGAGCTCTGAGCTTACATGGGAATGACTGGCTTTTCTGCAGCTCAGAACATTTTCACTAAATTCTTCAAAAGCTGTAGGTCTAGGTTTAAATGAAATGCACTGTCCTTGCCTCCCTCACTGTCATCTTGATGGAAAGCCAGTGCTTTATGTTTCCAATTAACTGGACTTCAGCCGGAAATCCTTTGATGTGCAGAGCATCTGTGGTACAACCGCACTTTACTTTTCTTGCTTTTAAACAAAAAGAAGCATCTACTTTTGAGGACTGACAGTCTTACTACAGATGACTGGGGCTGCCACCCCACAGCAACTTTCACTGTCAGCATCTGCGGGTCCAGTTGGACAGTCTGACTCACACTGTGGCTCTCGTTTCAGTCATCTGTGTATAAGGACCAGCTTCCTACACCAGTTTCTGAAGAGCTCACAGTCTCAGTCTTCATCTTATATTCTCTGATCCTTTTTTTTTTTTTCCCCCTAAACTGGAGATGGAATTCAAGGTCACTTGTACACTAAGGCAAGCATTTTACCACCAAGATACATACCCACCCTGGAAAATCCATCCATCCATCCATCCATCCATCCATCCATCCATCCATCCATCTATCCATCTTAATTCTCACTGACTTAGAGTTCTACATTTTTTTGTGTGTGTGTGGGTCTCTCACTACACAACTCAGACTTGTAGTGATCCTCCTGATTTCTGCCTCCCTAGTGCTGGGATTACAGGCATGAGCTACCATGCCTGGACTCCATCGCCAGCTCAGGATGCACAGGGATGGGGCTGGTGGAGGAGCATGTGGTGCCAGGGATGAAACCCTGGCCCCTGTGCTTACCTAAGCAAGCATTTAGTCCTCTGAGCTATACCACCAGCCCTGACTTAGGCTTCTAAGAAGCCAAGCTTTACACCACAGGCATCTTCCTTGGTGTAGGGTTTCCATTACCTGCTGGCCACTGCTGTCCATGCAGCACGACGGAAGCTTGCATCACCCTGCCATCCGGATGGGACATGACTCACCCCTCATCCAGCATACCCACACTGTATGCCAGTCCTACCCGCTGAGTACAACAGAGTTGGACACAGCCCAAGACCTCAGCATCCTCTGGGGGACTTGCTGTGTCCCAGTAGACAGGCCAGCTGGTGCACATATATTAGATGTGTCAGGTTGTCGTTTAGTCTAGGGATGATTGCTGAAAAATATGCTTTATTTACACTCACTCCAAGTGATTACTTAAAACACTTCTCCCACTCTGTCATCAAATTCCTTACCTGATTTTCTAAATAAAAATGTCTCTTAAAACAATGAGGTGCCCCTCTATCTGGCTGTAAGGATCAAGGAAGAACCTTCCTGAGGACCTGCACCTAGAGGCAGGGTTGCCACTCAGGAAAAGGTCAGGGATATGGCAGGCACAGGGAGGGGTGCTGCGGGTCCTGTCTACTCAGAGCAGGTGGACCAAGGAAGCTACTCAGTGACAGGGTGCACACCAAGGGCCAATACCCAATGGTGACCTCCAAAACCTGACAGCATGCCAACCCAAGACACACCCCACTGAGGAGCAAGACTGCCACGTGGTGACCACATGGGCAACTACAGCCAGGCCTTCTTCACCAAATGTGTAAGAGAGGTATTGGCAAGGTGCTAGGACCCTGGCAGCAGGCACATACACCTGTCAGCCACACCCCTTTCAGAGCTCTTGCTGTGGCTCATCCTGCACCCACTCAGGGGCTGAGCAGCTCCAGTGACTGCTCAGGCGGGAGGCATGGGAAGTCTTACCAGGCGGTCACAAGTGGGCTGGAATGCGTTGGTTCCACACACGTACAGGGAAGTAGAGCTGAGTGGCTGAAGCACTCGGATGTAGTTGAGGCATTCTGTCTACAAGGGAGAGAGTCAGTCAGTAGCTATGCAATTGGAAGTGCTGGCCACTGTCCACACCTGTGACCTCACACACTGGCAGGCCCGGTGCCTGCACAGGTTGGGGGACATCTATGCCCACATAGCAGGGGCCACTGACTCCTGGGTACGGCCCTGCACCCCTGACCCTCATGCTGACCTATGTAATTTTAGCTCTACAGAGCCCGCAGGCTGTTTAGGTGTTGGGCAGAATCCCAGTTCAGTCCTGGCCACAGAACAAAGCAACAGGGCTGACCTAAAACTGTCCAGAGGACAACCTCTACAGAAAGTGCCACACTGGACTTGCCAAACACACAAATCATTCTTCTCCCTACCAAACCTACCCCAGGGTACACCACACAGAACCCCTCTGGCTTTCAGGGGACCCCACCCTCCATGCCTGCACACACAGGACCCAGCTCCCCGGAGAGGGCAGAAGCTGGACCAGCTGGGCATTGCCAAGGTGCCATTTAAAGCCCACATGCTATTTTTGGCAGAAAAGGACTTAGATTATAGGTGCTAGAGTCTGAAATTAGCTCAGTCCTCTTGGTGACTAGTTTGAAACTGCTGGGATACAATTTACACTGCTCTCTGCCTTCCCAGACCTGGACAGGGCTCTGCTGTCCATCCTCCACACAGGGCAGCAGAATGCCCACTGCTTTTCAGCTTCAGATTCCTGCAGGACATAAGATCCCATCACAGTGCCTCCAGCCCCACACTGCCTGAGGTAATGCTGCATATACAAACACTTGAGTGAAAGTGTTTAGTACCTTGTTAAGAAAGTTTAGCAAAAAAAATTCCTCAGGCTTTTCTTTTTTTGTGGCCAGCTCAGCTCATTCTGGGGGCAGGGCTGACACAGCACACGGTGCTAGAGATCAAACTTTGGTCTCTGCCTGCTTGCCTAAGCTTGCCTAAGCAGTGGCTTTAGATCACTGAGCTATCTTGCTGACCTTCAGGCTTTTTTTTTTTTTTTTTTTTTTTTTTTTTTTTTTTTAATTTTGTTCTGTAACTAGCCAACAACCATTAAAATTTATCATGACTCAGCTGTCACCACAAATAACCCAGGACCCCAGAGCTCCAAGAGTTCTGCTCAGCATCAGGCAGAGAGCATGGTGGCACAGTGGGTGGCCAAAGGAGCACTTCGCCAACACTCCCTGAATGGGCACCATGCTGTGGGGTGGACGGGTGCCAAAGGCCCCCAACCTAGCAACCCCTCTGGCCTGCGCCTGCTCCCTGGGAAGGCAGCACAACAAATCCTAAATTTCATACCAAGTGCCAGTGGGCACCAGAAACTGTTTTTTCAGTCAAAATTTTTTGAATCAACTCTGTTCACACAAATGAAGAACTATTTCTTGAATTCCTACTCTGCTTGGCCCCTGCCCAGCAGTGCCAATCCTGGTCCTCAGGAACAGATGCCCCATGACAGTGTAACTGGGCTCACTGCCCAGACACTTTACAGGCCAGGCCTACGGGTCACAGGCCCGGCACCAGGAAGTCCCCACAACTGAGAGATGCAGGTGACTATCCATAGCTGTGGTGGGAATTACCTGTTTTGATTTCCCCTTCTCTGCACACTTTGTTTTTTTGTCTTCTGAGACCTCCCAGTATACCTGTGAGGAGGAATCAAGAGTTGATTTCACTGCTCTTCTCCTTTGAAGAAGAGCTAGACATAAAAAAGAAAGTACTTAATAAACATAGTGTTCAGAGTCCAGACATGTCTTCTAAGCAGATAGAGAGGCTCAGCCTGGGAGGGAGGCTGAAAGCAGGCAAATGCTAGTGCCCAGGGCCCACTTGACTCTTTAACAATGTTCTGAGATCCTCCCCAGCAGCATACAGGGCCTGGAAAGCCTTTCCTGCAGCCCCATCATCCCCACAAGAGCAGCAAAAGTTAAACTACTGCAAGTGGGACAATTTTGTTACAGAGCCAAAAGCTAAACTCCGAAGCCTTTTCCTAATGTACTGAAAACCAGCCTCATAAATATCCCCCACAATAGCCAAGGGTAGGGAAACGGCTGAGAGGCCCTGCCCATGGCATGCACATATAATAGAGTGTTACTTGGCCTCAGAATGGGATCATGTCATTTACTGCTACATGGATGGAATTTGCAGGTACCCTGTTGAGTCAAATAAGCCAGACTCAAAAAGACAAAGCACCCTGCCTCCTCAGCTACCTGAGGCTGACCTGGAAGAACAGTGATCCTCAGAGGCTAGGAATGGTGTGTGCTGCAAGGAGGTACAGAAAGAGCATACTGAACCCCACTGATATGTGCAATTAATTCGTGTCAATTAAAAAGTGACTTTAAAAGTGTCTTGATTCTGACCATCTCTGAATGGCAGCATCACCGTGTCAGAGACCTGTGGCTTGGTGGCTAACAGTGACAGTTAGCAGCGCTGTGCCAAGGCAGTGCGCTTCTGTAAAGGTGGTGCTTCTGCCTCTTCATTAAGCTAGGATGGCTGCAGGCCTGGGGCTGTCAGGAGGCACTTTGAAAGGTCCACGGGATGAGGGAGCAGGATGCAGCTCCCTAGTTCCTGCCTCACCTTCCCCCAAAGGCCCTATCATTCCCTGTGTGAGATCCTAAAACTGACGCTAAAAGGACAATAATGGGATATTTTTCACCAGTCAGTGATCTGCTGAAGAAGTAGGGCTCGGGAGTCAAGAAGCAAAGAGCAGGGCTGGCAGTATAGCTCAGCAGATTAAGCGCTTATGGAGGGAAGCGCAGGGGCCAGGGTTTGGTTCCTGGCCCCACCTGCCATGCCCGCCCTGCTCTCAAATGCGTTGAGGGGATGGAAACCGGGCATGGTGGCGTGGGCCTGTAATCCTAGCACTTGGGAGGTACAAGCAGGAGGCTCGGTATGAGTGAGTAGTGAGACCCTGTACAAAAAAAAAAAAAAAAGAAGAAGAAGAAGCAGCAGCAGCACAGAGCTCTGTGGGAGTGGGGAACCCAGGGGAGGGTTCTGTGACATGCTGAGCACAGACACCCCACACAGTGGGCACATCCCAGGAGGATAGAGAGGAGGCTCTGTGCTACTGATCAGCCAACAGTAAGCTGCTGAGCTTGGCTGGGGCCTGCTTTCTTTTGAGAATGAGGGAACACAGTGACAGCCCTCACAGGCAAATTTATGCCAGGCGCACACTGCCCACAATTCTGAGATGCTTCTGCCCAGGCAACCACATGGAGTCAGTGCTCAGTGGATGAGGGCTAGACAGGAGGAAGCGAGAGAGGGAGGGAGACCAGCCCCAGCTTAGAGTGACCCCTAGTATAAACACTTCCTTCCAAAGGATCAGGTTCAAAAGCTCACGTATGTGTCAGAGAGAATTATGAAATACAAGAGGTCTTGGAACTAAAGATAAGTAACAGCCCAGTTCTAAGAAATGTCCAAGGTGAGCCTGGAACAGCCTAATGCAGAAGAGCAGGAAAGCCAGGTGTCCACCAGGCCCCATGGTCACCTAGGGGCTGCACTGCCAAGGCTCCGAGTGTCAAACACCAGGGGCTGAGGCTATGGCTCTGGTGCAATGCTCCCCCAGCTTGCATGAGGCCCTGCATGCCACTCCCAGCACTACCAAAATGAAGCTCACAAAGAAAAGAAGGGAAAAGTCTTCAGGTGCGCTGCTGGTGGACACTCTGAGACAGGCTGATAGACACAGGTGCAGGGGGAGGTCCTGAGACTTGGGTGAGTTCTACAACTGGGGCACACAGGACATACCTCGTGCAGCTTCCGGGAGATGTTGAGCGTGCTCAGCGCAAAGACAGCTTCCCGTGCACCCACGTACAGAGTGTCCTCATCCTCACTCATCAGCAAGGCTGAGTAGTTGTAGATGCCAGGCTCATGAAACCGCACCAGCCCCACCTCTGCAGGAGGCAAGGGCACCGTCAGAGGGCGACAGGCAGGCCTCATATGTGCACAGTGTGAGGCTGGGCCCCACCCCCTCTGTCCCTCAGGACTGCCAGGCCCAACCCCCACTCAGCGGCCCCAGGGACCTAGGCCGGGCCTCCTCTGTTCATCTCCAGGCGCTGGTTCTTCAGGCAGCAGTCACCCTGGCAGCACTTTCTTCGCTACTTCTGGGCCCCTGCACACTGTGCCCCTGTTGTCCCACCCGGGTAGTCTGCCCTTAAGCTTTCTTCTCTGAAGCTGCCCAGCACTGATTTCAACAGAGCTGATATCTCAGCAAAGCTCCCTCATTTCTTCTGCCATATCCATGCACATTAAACTGAGTCCTCACAAATACAAATCCCACTTGATACACCGAATGCAGTGCCCAGCACACAGGAGGTGCTGACAAATCGCTAAGAAGCACGGCACAGAGAGCCCATGTTAGTGCTTTCTGTTCTGATGCTGCCTTGTAGAAGGCAGCTACACACAGGCTGCAGGTCCTGCCTCTGTGTGACCAGGCTCCTGAGTCTGCAGACACTTCTGGCCCTGGCTAAGCACTGCCTCGCTCAGCTCTCTGTCCTCTGGGCTAAAGAGCGAGGTCCCAGCATGCATTTCTTAGGAGAGAAAACAACTAAGCAAGATCAAAGGACAGCCACTGGGGTTTGTGTGCCTGAGCCCCAGCCTTGGACACACAGCCTGTTCTCTCCTGCTTCCAACTCTCCTTAGGTACCCAGGTAGATGCTCAGCTGGTGCTTGGCAGCTTGAAGGATTAGGCCCCAGAGCACCTGTCTAATGCTCCCCTTGCAGGGCTGCCAGCTCATGCCCCAGTGTGCCCACTACCAATCCACCATTCTGAGCAGCTGTCACTATGGCCCCATGAGTGCCGCACTGGCACCAGCTCACCTTGGTGTTGCCAGGTGATCCGGGGAATGGGTGCAAATGCCGCCGCTACCCCAAACACCAGTGCCAGGGCAGGGAGCAGCTCCGCAGCAGTGTAGTACATCCTCACAGGTGGGGGCCTTGGCAGGGTCTCCAGCAACAAATGCTCATGGGCAGCAGGAGTTTGTAGTAGGCGTCCAAGGAACAGCACTCAGAGTTCCCAGGCCAACAGCAGCAGCACAGTGCAGGCCTGGTGAGGGGCTGGGTCCCCAAGAACCCACATGGCCCCACTTGCCAGAGAAGACACGGGCTGCTCCCTCAACCTTTGTTCAAAAGCACTGTGGCTTTGCTCAGCCCCTGAAGGAGCCCTGGAGAAGGAAGAGGAAGAGGTCATGGGACAGGATGTGGGGCAAACTGCTTCCTGCCATCCCGTCAGAGCTCAGCCTGAGCAACACCCGTGGTCCCAGGAGCTGGGAGGTTGTGTGCAGGGTGGCAGCACATCCCTGTGCATCCAAAGAAGAAAACAGCAGTCACCAGGAACTAGGGTTCCCATGCCAACCAAGGGTCTTCACAAAGGGGGCAGACAAGTGGACAAGGAAACGGGCATAAGGGACACCACTGGTGGGACAGATCCCGCAGGCAGCTTGCTACTGTAGATGAGGGGACAGCAGCTGAGTCTGGCGGCTTGGAGACTCCGACTGCTCACATCCTGTAACATTCACCTTGGAAAACAGCCCAGGAAGATGGGGGGGGTGGGCTGCAGAAAACTGAAATGCACACATTCCGATGTACAAGCATATGAACACACGTTATCCATGCTGATGCCCACACATGGGAGCACGCACATGTACATACACACGACACCTTTCCACACCACAGTGGCTGAACGGAGGAACATGGCAGCCGCTGACGCCATCTGCACACATGCATGTGCACACCTTAGGAACAGCAGCAGATGGCTTGGCTTTGTCCAGAAAGAAACATCTCAAGGAGAGCGTGGGTGGAGCCACTGGTGCAACTGGCCAGCTTTGTCCCCAGTACACCATGGTGTCCCAGGGCAGCTTCCTTATTATATGTCCCCAGCAGGACCCCAAGGCCACCATGAGGCAGGATTTGCCCCCTGAGCACCCTCCAATGCCAGCTCCTCACGAAGCCCAACCTGTCGCCTGCCATCTTGCAGAGGAAGACACAGCAAGGAGACGATAGGTCATGGTGGCAGCAACCAAACTACCAGAAATGGGCCTCTCCAGCCTGGTGCTTCCTCCACCTTTTCCCAGCACCCCAACAGGCTGCCTGGCCTCCATCACAGGTGATCACATGCTCTCTGAGGTCAGAAAACCCCCATCCCTGCTTCCTCCAGGCTGGAGTATCCTATGCATGACTGACTGGTGGACTTTGATGGCCATCACTGCCAGCTTTTCAGCTCTGTCCAACAGAACCCATTGCTGTTAGTGCCCTGGGTGAATAAGGCCTTGGCTGCATAGCTCCCCACAAAAATAGACACCTATGTGCCCCTGAAACCAGAGTGACTTCAACTTAGTGACACCGGATGCCGCGGGAAACTCTGAACCATGGCTGGAGAGGAAGCAGATGCGCTGTCCTGGAGTGGATGTGAGTACCTACACTGAGCCAGACAAGCTCACGAACACGCCCTGATGCAAGACTTTGTAAAGCTGGGCAGTAGGGGCTCCAGGAGTCCAGGCCACGGGCATGCTCTTACACCAGGAAGCTGCCACCTGGGAGCCACCTCACTGGCAAGAGAGGAAAGCGTACAAGGCCACAGTGTGTGACACAGCCTAGGGTTAGCCCCGCGGACCAAGGCACGGGAAGCCCTGTCCCTTCTACAGTCATCTCCAGGTCAGCTCCCCATGCCTGCTTGTCAGAAGTCTAATGCCTGTGGTCCCAGCACTGTGGGATGCTGAGGCAAGAGGATATTCCATTCAAGCCTAGCTCCCGCAACTTCGTGAGATCCTATTCCAGGATAAAAAAGGTAATGAGGGGCTGAGGCTGTTGCTCAGTGCATTCAGTGCAAAGGCCCTAGGTTCAATGCCTAGAACTGGAAATCAGCCAACCTGGCCTTGGGGAAGGGACAGGCTGGATGGGCAGATGCAGGGCAGTCTGCCTAACAGTAGCCGTGGCTGAGCTAAGGCACAGGGTAAGCGCAGTGCTCACTCTTCAGCTGCTAACCCTGCTGAGTGTTTAGAAGAACTCCATACTAAAATGCTACCAAGTATTCATTCAGAAATACCAGTAAGGAAGATGGCAGCAGATCCCATGTTTGCTGGAAAACAATGAAGCAGGGAGCCCAGTGCTGTGCGCCTCACACTGCCACCCTAAGCACCTTGCTCCACTGTCCAGCTGGTGCCCCGACCTCCTGAGCAGCCTCTGCTCTTCCTCTCTCAGACTCTGGTGCAGACCATGAGCTTCCCGTCTCCCCTCACCAAACTCAGCTTCCCTGGGCCGGTGGCACACCCAGCTCAACACACTCCCAAGCGACCTTGACTCTGGCCAAAGACCTGCAAAGGGAAGTTACTAAATATGAATCCCATAAACACTTTAAATGAGGCTAATTCACCTAGCAACTGAATTTTTGCTTCCAGCCTTTCCTCCCTCTCTTGCTGGGAACTTAAAGTATGTGGAGGACCACCTGGCCAGTCGTCTCCATTTAGGCTGCGTGTGGCCCTGTGTCCACGTATTGCTATGTACAGAGCTGGGTAGGACTTTTCCTTACTCCTCCATTGAAGATTGCACACCAGAGCTGAAGCACTGACCCCAAGGCACTGGATACTATCTCAGTTGTGCGCTGCAGAATGCCTTCTGCCTACCCTTCTCTCTGTATTGCAGGTGAGCCCAGCTCACAGCACTCACCTACTTCCCACCATTCTCACAGTCTCTCCTCCTCAAGCCACTCCTTTCTTCACCAATTAATAAAATCCAGGTTCATTCTTGGATCAAGACCTTTCTTCCAGTTAGTCATCATCTTAGCTGGGCTTAGGATTAACTACAAAGATGCCTTAGTGTCTTTATTCTCACCATGGGTTGCACTGAAAGTGGTAGATTGCAATTAACGGGCTAGAGCTCCCCTAACTTTTCCATGGAATTACAAATATAACTTCTGGAGCCACAAGGATCAGGAAAAGCTCACTGTGAAAGCGGATGACTGGAGCCATGGCAGCCATCTGTGAAGGTGAAAATAAGGGGGTCATCCCATGAAAGGCCAAGTGGAAGCCCACTAGCCTGACGACGGGGACTCTGCAGCTGCTTTCTGCTTTCCTCTTTTTCTTTCGCCCTTATTAATAAATGACCTGCTCTCAGATTTCTGTTACCAAAAGATTCAATTTCAAACCAATGCAGCCTTACTTTGATCCATTTATACAGCAGAAGGGTCCAGAGTCAGGTTTCTGCTGGAAGGCTGATGGCACTGCTTCCTACTGAGTACCACCAATACCCTGCGTCACATGGAATAAAACCATTATGCCAAGGAGGATTAGGATGCTCGCCAACAAGGACCATCACCCTCAACCTCCTTGAACCTGTCTCTGCCTCCAGCCAGAACACACAACACAAGCCTCTGTGGTGGAGCCTGGGACTCAGTGGCAGACACGTGTCATCGGAGACTGGCTCAAACCAAGTATAAGGCTGTCTACACCGTGGACTTGGACTCTGGGCTTGAGGAGATGTCAGAGTGGGGCTCTCACCTGCGACAAGTGGATGGCTCTGTGTGCAGAAGGCTGTGGGATCCCTGTACCCTTCCCTCCAAACAGCTCCAAAAGCCAAAGTCCAGCATAAGCAAGGAGCGGCTGGGGCTTGGCTCAGGGGCCGAGCGCTTGCCCAGGGCAGCCACAGCTGGGTTCAGGCCCTGGCTCTGAGAAGGCAACAGTGACAGCCCATGAAGGTCTTCTGGACCTGACCTTTGTTCTGAGCAGTGATATGAGCCCTGGGAGAGTGGGGTTCATACTGCAACAGATGGCACAGAACCCAGACTTTCCACAGGAGGCAGGGGGCATGCCTGCTGAGCCCCACATAATAGCCCACCCTCGGGGGGGGGGTCAGGCATGCTGCACTTAAAAGCCAGAGTAGGAGATAGGGGGTTCCTCTTGGGACACTGATGCCAGAATGGATCTTCATTTTTTCCTCAGGTGCAGTGAAATGATACGTAGGTAACAGACATGCTAGGACAGAAACAGGAAAAGAAGGTGACAGCTCAAGGGACCTGGACAAACTTTGGAAGCTAGAAAGAAAACAGGGGCTCAGTGTCCAGCAGGGGGGCAGATGGCTCTCTGTCCATGGCTGTGCTGTGGGGTCATACTGCCACTGCTCTCTATGTGATGTCACGAGGGCCACTGTCTATTTCCGCCACACAGACACAACTGGCACACAAGGAGATGTAGAGCAGCACAGTGCACAGAGAGTGAGGAAGTGAGGAGGCCAAGCTCTTCACCCTTGATGTCAAATTAACTGATTTACTGTGCTAAACTTCAGTGCAGAGCAGAGCACTAGGCTGGCTGCATTTGCCTGCAGTCACCATGTACTGCCAGTGCTAACTCACACCACAGTATGCAAAAGCTGCCCTGAGCCCGGGGTGAGAGGGAGCTTGGAAAGCGACCTGTGCATGGAAGCGGCTGTACCAGGGGTGGGGGATGGTGTCAAGGTTTTCCCAAAAGTCAGTGTGATGGAGATTAAAAAGAGGGAGAGAAGAAATGAGAAAAATGGAGGTGGAACGGATGTGGGAGTCCCACCTCTAACTGGCCATTCTGACAGTCTGAACACTGAGGACTCAGCAGGGAAAGAAGGAAAGGATTAATGCAGGACAGAAGGACAGACATTTTCAGACAAAGGTGCCCAGCCGCAGCAGGAGTGAGTGCAGCCAGGGCTTGGACTCCTCAGGTGATACTGGGGCAAGCGCTAGATGTCAGAATTGCTATATCTGTGTTCTCTGAAGCCCAAGGATGAATTCTAAGGAACACTGCAGGTTAAGAGTAGAAAGCATATCAGGAAAAGGAACAGGGACTAGGAATAGGGGGGGGGGGGTGAGGGAGAGGGAGAGGGAGAGGGAGAGGGACATGGAGAGGGAGATAGAGACAGACAAAGAGGAATCCTGAATGGGCTGCCAACAGGGGGCCCATTTCTCAAAGTTTTATCAGCAAAACCACAAGATGGCTATGGGGGGGGTCAAAATTATCATCAACCAGCAAGACTGCAAGTATAGTCACTTAGGTAATATCGATCTAATGGTAGTAGGGACATACAGTGATACCATTAACCTTGGCCAATAATCTCGTCTTAGTTTTATCTTAGTCTTCGTTGCCTTAGTCTTGAGTAGGAGAGGATGATCCATCCCTAAGGAGACAGTGGGAAGTCTCAACCTAGAGATTCCAATAATCTCAAGCTTCTATATTTCTCCTAGGGAACCATGTAAATCTAGCCACTGTGACTTTAACCTTCAACTGTGCCAGGACCCATAGCCCAGGTGCACTCTCATCTTCTTCACTGACTCCCTCCAGGGCCCAGCCCTGTCTGGCTGCTGGCTATATTTTTACCTAACTTAGCTGTCTATAATAAAGGGATCTGAGAGCCAAGGATCCCTAAGGGAGGATCCTGAGTTTTCCGGCAAAAGACACAGGTCGCCAGGTCACATAGAAGCTTTCCTGAAACACTGGGGGCAGATGACATAAAGACTTGACGGCATCTCCAGGGAGGAGGCAGGGCCAGACCAGGGACTCCCAAAGACCTCAGTTACAATATAAGGACCACAGCAGAAGATGCAGGGGGGACTCTGAGAACAGAAAGTTTCAAAAACTGAAATCTCCAGTGAACAGAGACCTCAGATGAATGCTGTACCATCATTCATACACACACATCCAAACTGGCACAAATGCCATTCTGGGAATGTGTGTGTGTGTGTGTGTGTGTGTGTGTGTGTGTGTGTGTGCACGGGCACGTGCAGAAGAGAAAGACAGAGAGACAGATAGACACAGAAACACAGAGACAGAGACAGAGACAGAGACAAAGAGACAGACAGAAAGACAGAGAGACAGCCAAGAACAGCTGGTGTTCCCTGAGGTTACAACTGCTCATCACACTGCTTACACGGAAAAGTCTTTTCTTTACACTGCCTTCCCGGCCTGCCAGGCTGCCTCAGGAGCTCCTGGTGTGCTCCAGCTAGCCCCAAGGCAACTCACCACTCACAGGCCCATTGCTGTTTGGTGGGCGGGCTCTCGCTCTGACGGGCTTCTCGATCACAGGACTCCAGGAGCCATAGGTCAGGACAGGCTCAAGCCACAGGCTTGGCACAGGCTATGACACTATGACATGAAAGGGTCCCACGCTTTCTTCAACAAGCAGTCCCAGTTTGATGTCATTTAAAACAGCCTGAAGCAGAGTGGGCACAGTCCCCACACTGATCTGCCACCAAGGGGTCTTCTCAGAGGAGCCACTCACAGTCACCAACTCAATGTCCTGTCACCTCATTTCTAATATTTAAATTAAACTCACTTTTTCTTTTCCTGCTTTCTCTAGCACTTCTGAGAAAATAGGGGTATCCTACCGGAAAGTGAGGCTGATGAATGACATTTTTAATGACAGTATAGAGTTGTCACACTTTGCATGACAGCTTCCTTTGGGAAGGACTTGACAGAGAACCCCACTAGAGAGAGACAGGTTAGGAATGCCACTCCCATCTGGCACATGCAACTGTGCTATTCAAGGAGTGCACTCCAAGCCTGAACACTAGGAGGATGGAGCTCCAAGGAGCTCTGAGCCCTTCCCTCCCACCTGCCTGGGCCTTCCACACAGCAGCTCCACACCTCAAGGGCCCTCAAAGTCAAATGGAGTACCAGTGACCAGCTGGGCACAGTGGGGCCAGCTCACACAAGCGGCTCTTCTACATGAGTACATGTGGATGTGTGTGTGTGCATATCTGGGCTTGCACGGATCTGTGCAGATGCATGTGCAGGTCTGTGTGCATACTCATTTGTGTGCAGTGGTAGGTATGCGTGTATATGTGCATGAATCTTTATAAGTGTGGATACCTGTATTTAGACAGGTACCTGTGTAGGTACAGCACACATTTGTGTGTGTGTATGTGTACGTAAGGGTGCATGCACCCCTAGGTTCCTGCATGCCTGTGTCCCTCTGCATAGGTGTGTGTGTGCATGTGTGTATGCATGTGTCACTCTACTGCAGCACATCAATTCTGATCTAATGTTGAATATGCTGATATGGCTCCTCACTGGCATCTGACACCTGCGCTGGGTCACTGAAAGGACACTGCTCACTCACGCTCAGAAAGTTCACCACTCTTGCTGACAGTAAAGTGGCTTCTTCTGCATCCCCAGGACTCTAGCAGGGCATGGACAGGCTGACCTGATGCGGACCAGCATCGTGTGCCTGGACCCCACCTGGAGTACCCCCTTGGTGTCCTGTTCCATGGGTCTGTCCCACACAGGGTGGTGAACCCCCAGGGCACTGTGGGGTCATAGTCAGGGCAGTGGCAGATGTGCTTCCTACTCCCTTGTGAGTCAAGAGCAGGCAGTCAGATACGAGGGAGGAGGCAGCCACAGCCTTCTCAACCACACCCTGTGGTGCTGGGGCCTGGCACTAGACCTGTGCAAGTCCTACGCTCCCTCCTGTCCCCTGATGGTGCTGATGCCACCCCTGTGTGCACTACATAAGAAGAGCTTGTTTCTTTAGGAACCTATGGCAATTTGGGAGCTCCCCACGTCACAGCCCAGCAACTGCAGAGCAGAACACAGGACACCTGCCGTTTGATCCTGCAAGAGGCTCTCTAGTCGACAGCTGCACTGGGCTGGACCGACAAGCGGTCCTGGTCAGGGCTGTGTCAGGATAAACTGAGCAGGAGCAAATGAGCCACAGTGGGATGTCTTAGACCCACTTCCACTCCTATCCACACCAGAACCTGGTCACTCAGTGGGCTGTGATGGGAGGGAACCAAGGCAGGGACAGGCAGCAGACTTGATGCATGCACATCTACCATGAGTGGACATAGCGTGGTGGCAGGGCATGGGATCTGGGCACGAAACGGCTTAGTATCCCCGTAACAGCGGCTTCAGAGGGCTGCCTCACCCTGCTGCCACACGGGCACCTGGAGAGAAAGCGAGGAAGCAGGCCCTTACCACACACATACTCTGCTGGCGTCTTGATCTTAGACTTCCAGCAGGCAGAACAAAGATTGAAGTTTTTGCTGTTTGTCAGCTGCCTAATCCATGTTACAGCAGCCTGAGCTGGGCATGACCACAACCCACCCAGGGCTGCCAGACTATGCAACGCATCCAGCAGAGGATCTCCAGGATGCTAGGGAACAGAACACATGGGACAGGGTCCACAAAGGGCAGTGACAGTGCTTTTAGTACTCATCATCTGACCTTCAGAGGGAGACAGTAAGTGGATGGAGTGCAGCCTGACCTGTAATCTGCCTACACTCTGAATTTCCTGTCTTGTAACTCCAAGATTTAACTGCACTGGAGAAACAGCTACCACACAGAAGACAACTAGGAAGAAGTGCCCCCGGGGAGGGCTCTGCTGTCATATACACACCTGGCGCTGCTCAGATACAGCCTGGGGACAATGGTGTGACAGCATGGCATGCACCTAGGGGTGGCTGCTAGCAAGGGACAGTCAGCAGGCAAGGATGGGGTGGGGCCAGAGCACAGGGACAGCCACAGTCTCGCCTCAGGCCCTTCATAGGAAGCAGCTGCAGAGCTCAGGACTCAGCGCCCTAGACTGTGCGGTGAGAACATCTGTCTACACCGATATACAAATAGCAGAGGTCAAGGGCCACCGACAGACAGCACAAGGGCACAGATGCACATGCACACGGACATATACAGACACCCAACAACACAGAAATGTGCACACACGTACACATATGGATATGCAGATGTGAGCTTCAATACATGCACAATTGCTGACAGGTTATCTGTGGGGAGTAGGAGGGGTATGGGCAAGAAATGCTCCTTATAATACTTGTATTTTAAACAGTGAGTTATATTTTTGTATGGCTTTTGTAAAACAAAAATCTACTTATTCATGAAAAAAAATTAGGAGTACCAGGGATCAAACTGAGGACCTTATACTTGCTAGGCAGACACTTATGCCACTGAGCTATCTCCCCAGCCCATATACCTTAAAAACTGATGTGCCAGCTGAGCCTGTTGGCACACATCCCAACACTCTGGGAGGCTGAGGCAGAATCCTACGTTTGAGGCCAATGTGGGCAAAGACCCTGTCTCAAAATACAAAGTAAAAAAGGGGTTGGGGATGTAGCTCAGTATGAAGATCTGGGTTCAATCCCTAGTACAGTGAGTCCCTAACTTCTGAACATTCCAGACACAAACTCTCCCAGGTCCACCGTATAAGACTCACTTTGTCAGACTTAGGAGAGAAAGTCTGGCTTACACACATTTTCCTTGAAAGGCATCCATTCAAGTCAGGGACTTACTGTAATCCAAAAAGTGTTGTCTTCAAATTAGTTGTTCATGTTATCCAATACATGCAATATTGGAATAAGAAAGAAATACATAAGAAATTAAAGAGAAAAAAGACAAATAATTGAAAAAAGGAGAAAAAACAAATTAAGTATTAACTGCTCCTTTCCACAGACCAGTAAAAACCCACAGTTCAGTTGTCCAACACTATACATTACAACAAATACTGTGAAATTCATATTATTTTATTTAGTGAAATTATGTATCATCTGTAATTTCTATGTTTTAGTACTACTTTGTATTAAAGCAAGCAAACAAACAAACATCAGCTGATAGCTCAACTATGCAACATTAAAGCCAGTGCACCAAAAATTCAGAGGGAACGGAATTATGATATACTAGTCTCACTGTTCCACATGCTGATTAGGTGACGTTCCCCAGCACAGCCTTCACCTTGTATATGGGAAGTGAGAAGTGCCACCTCTTTGGAACACAAGACTAAGGAGAAGAGCCACGCCTCACCGGTTGGCCCGTGGACCCCTTACTGCTGACACAGTGCAGGGCACACTGTGGTGCCTACAGCTGAATGTTCTAAGATGTTTCTTTAAAATGAAGCAGCAAAAGTCAGAGACAAATGATCTCAGTGGGCAGAGAGACCCAAGGAATATGACACTTGTAATTCAAGTGCTAGAACTCCTCATAAAGTGCTCTCACAAACTGGTAAGAAAAGTAGCCCCCATCCAACATACCAGGTAATTTATTTTTTCAAAAGGTACTCGACCAGCCACTGCATATCCAGTGTGCAAGGTGTCCCTAGAGCTGATGCCATACTGTCAGAATCACACAGCAACACCAGGCACTCTTGCCATGGTCATCCACAGCCAGGCTCCTGTGTGCGAGTGTTGCCAGGGGTGTGCCCTTCTCAGAGCCAGCAGACAATCCTCCCCCCACCCCCACCACTGGACAGTCACAGAAGGCAGGACAGCAAAGATGGGCCTTTGCTTTCATTTCTCTCCATATGCTAGTGACCTCACTTTGCTCTAATACTCTAACCACACTCACTGCCTGGGGAAGTAGGGGAAGTAGGACGAAGCATGAAACAGTCGGCATCCCACGAGGGATGTCCGAGCCCTTTTCTTACCCAGCATTTTACCAGCTACTTCTCTTCACCCCTCACAACAGAAAAGCAAGGTTGCTGCCACCCTACTAGCAGCCGTGGTGCCCTGAGCAGCCAGGCAGCTGTGGTCCCCTCTAGGAGCAAGGAGAGCTGAGCACACGTGACAAGAGGAGGGGAGTCAAGAAAAGTAATCGAGAGGAGGAAAGAGGAAAGGCCACCAGGGCATCCAGGTCAGGCCCACTGACCCCAGGGATGACACGAGTCTCGACCCCTGCCCCACGGAACCTGTAGGAAGCACCCCACTGCCTGCCAGACAGGCATCAGCTCTGACAATCACCGGAGGGCCCAGGACAGGCAGATTTACCTGTGCCTTGTGCTGCTGGAGGCTTTCCACCCTCTTCTGGCCCAGAGTCCTCAGAAACTTCTACTCTGAAAAAAATGGGAGACAACTGGTAAGTCCTCAAATTCCTCCCATGTGTTCATGAACCCAGTTCATGAACACTGGGACATCACTTCTGGAAAAATACTGAAAATATACTCTTGTCATTTTTAAAAAATTCTAGACCCAAGAGACAACTTCTTCTCTAGCATCATAAGTGAGGTGCCCAAGGCCAGCCAGCATACGGCAAAGGGAAGGGGAAGTACAGCTACCAATCACAGGGTCGGGCAGGGCCAGGGGAGTGGGGGGCGGAGGGGGGGTGGAGATTGTGGGGCCCTGATCACAGCTGCCTTCCGGAAAAAACAAATCAGCATTAAAATGAGAGTCTGTGTGTGGGCAGCAGAGTTTAGGTACTGAAAAGCATTGCTTATCTAGTTGTCTATTAATTTCAGATAGGAATCTTCTACAACTCATCTTCCTGGGCAGCCAGTAAACACTGATCCATACCCCCGAGAACCAAATACAGTTCTTCCTTTCCCTGGGTCTGCACCCATGGCCTCCCCCGCAGTGGGTGACCAGTCTGCCATGGAGCTACATCCCAGGCCACACTGTGTTTTCTGTGAGTTTTAAGCCAGAGAGATGTCCGCCAAAGAGAAGCAAGGTTTTTTGAGTATATGTCACTCTACAAAGTGTGGGACAGAGTCCTCCAAATAGGTCACTGAGCCTGGTGACATAACCAATGGTAGAATCAAGAAAATTTATCTAACCATTGTCAAATTTTTCTGGTTTTGAAATTCTGTACTATACGTAAATAAATAAATAATAAAATTTTAATTTAAAATATATTTTAAAAAAACCAAAATTTATCTAATCAGCTTGGCCAACCAGTAGGGCTCGTGAAGGACTGGAGGTAGCTGAGAAGGCAGCCCAAGTGTCACTGTGGCCCTGATCATAAGTGGCCCACACTGAATCACCTTGGCCCTATGTATCCTGTGGCAGGTGGGCAAGATTGCTGCTGATCTCCTGGCGCATTCAGCCACCATTCTCTCCTGAAGGCAGCTAAACAAGGTGCTCTTCTGGAGGCCCAAGGGATACCCTGACTCCCTGCCCCTTCCTTCCTACACCACTTGGTGCTAGCAAATGGGCAGCATGTGCCAAGGCTCATCATTTATCTGTCAGCAGCTGCCCCTCAGGACTGGCTGTACAAGCCCACATGATTTCCTGTGAGCAGTACAGGAGGACCCTGGGACAGGCCTGCCACACCCAGGATCACTGTTCCCACTGAAACCCCAGCAGACACTTGGTGCCATCACTGGGCCATCGGATGACAGTCCTATATGTGTTGGGAGTCTGACAGCTCCACAGGGACCCACTTAAACTGGGCAGCACAGAGGACAGCTGCCTGCAGATGGGGCCAGAAACACTTCAATGGGAAAAGGGTTCACAAAAAGGAGTGTTTGGGTAACAGCAAATGTCAAGAATTCTGAAGCTGAATAACTTCTCATTTGGAGTAGTTAAACCCTTATCTCAACCTGGTGTGGTGGCACATGGCTATAGTCCCAGCACTTGGGAGGCTGAGACAGGAAGATCAGTGTGAGTTCAAGATCAGCCTGGGCTACAAAGTGAGCTCAAGGCCAGCCTAAACTGCATAGTGAGACCCTGTCTCCAAAAGACAAAAAATTAAACCCTTATCACTTCATTAAATGAGGGCCCAGTGGTGCCTGGGTGACTCGTGCTGTATCCGCCACCACCTCACAGCAGGAACAGGTAGGAGCTGGGCAAGTCCAGTGTGCCTGGCTCCCAGCAGCCTCCGAGGCCTGAGCTGCTCCCGTGCCTTCCAGCCAGGTCCATGCCTCACCTCTGACTTGCAGGCCTCTGAGTGGCCCAGCTCTGAGCCACACTTCCCACCTCTTTGGTGACCCATCAGGACCCCAGCCACTGACTACTCTTCCCCTTTGTGTAAACCGCTTTCTTCTACTTCCTCAAAGTAAAACCGCACAAGTTATAATTAGTTATTACCCTGACCAACAATGCAAAACACAGACTGCTGTGTTAATTACCCACTTCTGCTGTACCTGCACTCCCAGCTCTAATAGTCCTCCGACACAAGAAAAGAACATTTCATGGCCTGGACAAAAATTACCCCTGATCTGAAGAGACCCTCACAGCACCTGCTGGAGCATGGGGCAAAGCTGAGAGCTGCACTGCAGCCTCCCTCTGCCTCTGCCCAGCCCGTGCCTTCCATGCAGAAGCCGCCAGCTGCTCCTGGCATCTGTAGGAAATGGAGGTGCAAGGAGGCAAAGCAGGGGCCCAGGAGCACAATCACCAGAGCACCAAGCCCGTTCCTCCAAGCTAGACGTTCTTGGGGAAGTTGCTGGATATGGTTCTTCATTCAAAAAGTGGACAAATTACCCATATTGTTTGGTTGTTATGAAGAACTGAAAATAACCTATGTAAAGAGTCTAAATGTAGCACCTACTAAACAACTAGCTATGACTCTCCTCACCCGTGAACTGCAGCCACTTACACCCACCTCACTAAAAAGTCTTAGCAACATAGGAAAAGGCACAGTTCACAGCTGGTGGCACATCTACCCCACCTGCAGTGACCACAGGCTCCACCAACCCTAGTCCACACCAGATGCTCTGCGAACTAACAGGCTTAGGGACACCACTGCCAGGCAGCACAGCTGGAGCCCCAAGGTAGAACATTTTCATTTCAGCAGGTTTACCCAGTATCTGCCCTAAGCCTCCAAACCTCTGGGTGTCTGATGTGTACGTGTGAATCTCCTTGTACACTCATCATGGTACATGATGGAATTCGGTGCCACTGGTAAGCACTACCACTGATAGGATGGGGAGCAAAGACCTACTTACTGTTCAGAAGAAGTGCGGCTCCCGACTGTGAGTTCAGCATGCCCCACGGAGAGGCACACAGTGCTCGGCTCCATGTACAGGAACCAATCCCAAGGACACGTCAGCAGCTCAGTGAGGGGAGCTGGCGTGGCTTGCAGCAGGAAGCGCTGGACCACAGCTTCCACAGCATGGACTCTTTAAGCCAACGAACTCTTACCTTAACTCTATTATCAAAAGTTATTCCTCTTTTTAGTTTTGTTTTGTATTTTAGGGAAGGGTCTACAGGGTTTTCAGGTTCTCACTATTAGATCAGACTTGTAGTGATCTGCCTGTTTACAGCCTCCCAAGAGCTGGGATTACACACACACGCCACCACCCCCAGTCTCTATTATCAAAAGTTATAGTAATTATAGCATGTATTAAATACTCAAATAAGACTAGAGAAGAAACTATTTCTGATGATGTTTAAAAAATAATGAGGGGCTGGAAAGATAGCTCAGGGGTCTAAGTGCCTGCCTGGCATGAGCAAGGTCCCCAGTTCGTTCCTCGGTATGGCATGCCATGCTGGCCCTGGAACCCCAGATATGTTGTGCTGGCCACTGAAACTGGACATCGTGGCACACGTCTGTAATCCTAATGCTAGGGAGGCTGAGACAAGAGGATCACTATGAGTCCAAGCTGCCTAGTGAGACCCTATATCAAATGAATAATAAAAAAAAAACCTAGGGTCTGAGAGATAGCCCAGTGGCCTAAGTGTCTGCTTGGCAAGTGCAAGGACCTAGGTTCAATCCCCAGTACCACATACGGCACTGGCCCCAAAGCCAGGCATGGTGGGTGGCACACGCCTGTAATCCTAGCACTAGGGAGACTGCAATGGGAGGATCACTATGAGTCCAAGATGCATAGCAAGACCATGTATCAGCTAAATAAATTAAAAATAGTAACAATGCAAACTAAAATAAAACGTGCAGCCAGCGAGATGGTTCAGCGGTCTAAAGTGCCTGCTTAGGCAAGCTTAGGCAACCATAGGGACCAAGGTTCAATCCCCAGCACCACATGCTGTGCCAGCCCCACCCCCAGCGCAGGCTGAGCCTGCCATAAAATAAAAAATAGATGAATAAAACCCCATTACTTCTATCCCCTGAAGTGACAAGTATTCACAGACAGCAGACAGACTGGACCTGTGCGGCTGCGGTTCTGAGAGTCCCCACTCTGTCACCTCATCTGTCCTGGGTGGTGACCTCCTGTGCTCAGTGGCTCCGGCTGTGAAGTGGAGAGCTGCAGGCCACTACAGAGAACCAAGGTGAGGCCTGTAGGTACCTGTGAGGATAGGATCTGTCCCTGAGACTATCTACACCAAGGCCCTGCAGGCGCACCCACACCTCAGCGCCTGTTACACTGATAGGATGAAAACTGACAGGACGGGGACATTCAGGTCACTGCCGACACTCATTTTTGAAGGTTGCTTTTAACCAGCTGCGAAACCTGACCTAGCACCTTTCTACGGAGAATATGCAAAGTGATAGTCACTTGAAGTTCCAGTATCACATGGGGGACACAGTGACAGCCACATAGTAGATCCTGCTTGATCACACTCAGGGACAGAGGCAGAGCTCCAGTTCATCAAGCGGACAGGTTGCTTCCAGCCACAGGGAAATGTTGTACACAATCTCCATATTTTTAGTCTTGTCTAACATCTCCAGTTAGCGAAGCTGAAGCAACTGTTCAAGCGCACACTCGGGGCTGCAAAGCACCAACCGTCCAGCATGAATGTGTTGTATGCTTCTTCCAAGCCACCCAGACAACTTCACTAAGTGCTTGTTTTCTCTGGGGCCAGGAAAGCTCCTTCGTGTGGCAGCTGCAGAGTGAGCTCCAAAACCAGCCAGCCTAGGGCTCAGCCCATGCACTATTTCCTCCCTCAGTTTGACAGGAAATAGGTCACCCCTTCCCCAAGAGCAGACAGCATGGCCCACCTTCAGGGACGGCACTGCACAGACCACTCTTTGAGAAGCACATCTGTGCACCACAAAGGTGGACAGCAGCGTTTGAAGGGTGACAGCACAGGGTTGCTGCCTGCCCTGCCACCCCTGACATGGGAGGGACAGACGCTAGCCAGATCCTAAGGGCCACACCCAGCCACAATGGGTTTTCTTACACCACATCTATCGTTGTGCTGGCTTTTCTCTGCAATTTACATCTGTGATGAAAGTTTTCCTAAAACCCATGATCACTGCATTAGCTCTGACTGCCACCCTCAGCTCAGCAAGTCCGAGACAGTTCAGCTGCAGTGGCTCTGAGGACTCACTCCCATATCCCACACTTAGCCTTGGCGTGACCTCTGTCCCTTCCCTGTGTGTGGGAGCCTTGTCAGCCAGAGTCGCTTGCCAAGGTCATTGACAGCTCCCCTCTCCTGGCCCTGCCCATAACAGGTCTGCCACAGTGGACCCTTCTGTCCCAGGTCACACACACACATCCACCAAGTAAACTGCTCCCACCTCCTATGCTGGCCCTTTCTGTGGGAGCCTCACATCAGGGGTGGCAAACCTAAGGCACAAGCATTATTTTTGTGTCTGAAGACAAAGGATGTTAATGCCTGGGTTGTTTTTTCCTAAAGTTAAATCTCAGTATCCAGGTTTAATTACACTGTTGTCACTTTGGGTTATAGTTGGGCCTTTGTCTCTAAAGGTTTTGCGATCCCTGGCCGATGCCAGCTGTTCTACCCTTCCTTCCCTGCTCTGACCTTACGATCTTGCCCAACAATTTGCCAGATACACAGGTTTCCACCCCTCCTTTGCAGCTGAGCACACCTAGAACCCAGCCCCACCACCCAGGGTCTGCACAGCAGCCAGGCCTGAGAACCAGCCTGTGTCCCACCAAACCCCTGGAGTGCCTCCACTCTGCGTGTTCCCCTCTTCCACCCTGGCCACCTGCTGAAACCCCAGCCAGCAGTGGCTCTGCTCACCTCCAGACCAGGGCCACCATGGACCTGGCCCCTGGGAAACAGAGGCCAGCTGGCCAGCCTTCACATACTGGGCTGCAGGAAGAAAGGGCAGCAGGAAGGAGGCTGACATTTATCTCTAGGGAAGGTGAGTGACCAAAGGCCATTCACAAGAGCCAGGCAGGCACCCTGCTGGATTCCGGCAGCCTGGGGCTGTGAGCTGCTTCAGCGGCAGTTCCTGGCTGGCCCTGACTCTCAGGAACATGCACGAACTGATCTTAATATTTGTTTTTGTTTGTTTGTTTGTTTTTTTTTTTAAGAATTTTTTACTTTATTTATTATTTTTATTCTTGTTTCAGAACCTTTGTTTGTTTATTCACTCATTTTTATGGCCAGCTCAGCCCGCCCCGAGGGCAGGGCTGGCGCAGCATGTGGTGCCAGGGATCGAACCGCGGTCCCTAAAGCTGCCCAAGCTTCCCCAAGCAGGCGCTTTAGACCACTGAGCCATCCTGCCGGGCCCAAACTAAAAATACTAACTTCTTTTTGTTTTTGGCGGGACTGGGGTTCAAACTCACAACCTTGCACTTGCCAGGCAGGTGCTTGTACCACGGAGCTATCTCCCTGGCACCAATATTTGACATTTGAACAAACCTCTCCTGGTCTTGAGCAACAGAAGGTGACGACCCTGTAGCCCAAAGCTTAGGGATGCGCACTGTGATTCTCCGCTGTGAGACTTGGTGGCTGCCTCCAGGAGCAGCAGCACTGACACCCATCCCATGCTGCTCCTCTACCCCAAAGTTCACTCCCTGAGTCCACCCTGAGCACCACTGGACAGATCTGATGGGGAGAAAAATGGCTCATAAAAATGCAGCAATGGCCTCAATTCTGAGCCATCCTGCCTTTATGGCTCTGCCCAGCCCTTTGGTCACTGTCCCAGGAGCTTTCCTCTCCTCCTCCAGGTATGAGCTGATCACCAACCCCGAACTGGCAGCTCCAGGAACACCAGTGGAGTTGGGTACTTCAAAATCACTTCTCTCCACCCTCTGCCTGCAGCACCTTGGAACCCAGGCTTGGGCCAGCACTGTGGGCTGCCTGAAGCAGCACCGTGGGCCATGAGAGGCTCCTGGTCTCCTCCACATATTCACCAGCAGAGGACAATGTGCCATCCAGGGGATCAAAACTTCCTCCAGTGCCATCCTTCTGCCCTGCCACTAGCCAGCCCCACGGAGGTCTCCCTTCACAGTCAGGATGTAGGCTCAATTAAGGGACAGGCCTGGGCCAAAGGCAGGTCTATTTTTTTAAGTCTCAATACTGCAGAACGTCACTCTCTGTTTTCATCTCCAGAAATTCCCGAGATACATACAGACACATTACAGAGTAAGGCTAGCTTGTCTGTGGGCCATACCTGAGACTCAACAGGGCCCATGCCAGTCAAGCTCTCCCTCCCTGGGATGTGGCGTATCCAATACAGGACCTACCTTTCCAGCAAGTGCTCCATGGAGACCCCAGTCTGCCTCCCTCCTGGCAGGGGACAAGACAGTGGCTGCCATGTCCCGCTTTAGTGCTAACTTGCAACCCAGCTGCCACTGGTTTCTATGCACACTGGTCTTTGGTATCAAAGAATGACATAGCTGGCTAAGCTTTTTGTATTTTGTTTTAAGATGAGGTCTTGTTGTGCTGCCCAGGCTGGCCCTGACCTCATGGACATAGGTGATCTTCCTGTCTCAGCCTTCCACGAAGGTGGAACCAGAGGTGCATGCCTCTGCACCTTCTCATTCTCCTTGTCCTTCTCCTCTTCCTCCCCTTCTTTTTCTCTTCCTCCTCTTTCTCCTCGTCCTCCACCCCTTCCTCCTCCTCCTTTTCTTTTTTAATGTACTTAGCATAGGGTCTGTGTCTGCCGAAGCAGGGGCTTTGGTCCACTGAGCTACCTACCTGGCTGGCCCTCTGCTACTTCTTCACCACAGTCAAACCAAACCCACCCACATCCATCAGTAGTTCATGGCAGCGGCATGGTCACTGTGGTGAGCAGGTCAGCACTACTTCTGCTGAGGTGATGAACTATGAGCCCTGCTGCTGGGCCATGTCACCCTGGAGGTCAAAGCCTCTCCCCAGCCAGGCAGTGTCAGGCTCTCTCTTCACCCCTAAGACTCTAGGTGTGCTGTGTCCTGCCTATGGGGAGCATTCCAGCCAGGGCCAGTTTCCAAAGATCTGATGATGCTCTAGTGTTACAAGGCAAGTGCTGGATTAGGGCCTGAATTACTCTAATCCCATGAATTATACCCAATCCTCTAATTCATTTCATGACCTCATCCTCCCTCACCTCCTCCGAAGTTGGCCTTTCTTCAAGGCTTGCTCCCTGAGAAATCACAGGAGGAAGGGAGACTAGAACAGTAAGGTCATGACCAGGCAGGGTACCGGGGTCCACCTGACCCCACACTGCCTCTCAGCTGTGAGGGGTTCAACTGGATGGAGGAAGAGGTAATCGAGGGGAGACAGCACTGTCAGAAAAGCACCCACATATCCATGCTCAGAAACAGTGGCTTGGGCCCAGGGAGGGCATGTTGCTGACCTCCCCACAAGAAACAAAGCCAGGCAGGAATCACTGTGGTAAATCTCAGGATTGCCATCCCCAGAGACTTGCTGCAGGACCTACAAACAGAAAAGGACCCACGATGCTTTGCCTCACCAAGCAGAAGCCTTCAGGCCCCAGTAGCCCAGGTCCTCCGTCACATCACCTGCCCTGGGCTCCAGCGGGCAGACTTCAAAGATGCTGCATGCCCAGGGCCCAACCATCAGTACAGTGGCCGTCCGCCCGGGCTGTAGTGGTGAGAGGCCCTCTCTCCTTGGCCGGTCACCTTCCAGATGACTCAGCATGTACAATGCATGATGGGTCACCAGAGGGAGAGCTCATGAGTCATAGCCAGCAGATGCCAGCACACTCTTCTTCTAGACACTGGAGGGCCAGCTGTCAACAGCTTTGTCTCCTTCAGGGTGTGGGTAGAAGGCTGGGCTCAGCTGGGGACAGGTGAGGAATGGGGTGAACAAGACAGAGAAAGCTGCCACCCTGTTTCAAGCCAAGAGGCTCCAAATTCCCAGCAACCCAGGTTAAAGGAAAAACTCATAAAGAGATTCCAGAGCATTCTCCTACTAAGCTAGGCTTCACCTATACCTGGCCAGGGGCTGTACTACAGGACAGTGACTTGGCCAGGGATGGGCTCCCAGTACTGGAGCCTCTGCAGCTCTGAGAGGCCACCCAGACACAAAAAGCCTGTTGTGCAGGAGTCAGACCCGCCTGGCACCCCAGCACAGTCTCCTGGAAAGCTTAAACCCCAAGGAAAGGATGCAGAGAGCAGAAGAGATGCCAGGAACCCTAACACAGGCTCTGGGGCAGCAAAAGCAAGAGGAAGAAGCTTGACACAGCATAGATAGGCAGGTTCCAGAGCTGCAGTAAACGCTTCTTTCAGGGAGGCTCTTATGAGTGTGGAAGCTACGGGAGGCTCACCTGTAGGAGCTGTGAGGCTCCTTTTTTTTTTTTTTTTGAGGCTCCCTTCTAAAACCAACAGGAAGTTCAATCAACATGCCCATATGCTCCTGGGAGCACACAGTGCCAAGCAAGTGGTCAAGTCCTTCTGGGCCACTGGCTCTGAGGCCACAGCCTGAGGAGCATGCCTCCAGGGCTCCTCCACCCTGGCTGGCTTCTGAGACACCCTCATGCCATTGCATGGTGAGAGGGGTCACCTGTTGATGGGCTGAGACCAGCCTCATAGGCTGACCAAAGCCAGCACTTCAATATCACAGCTAGCCTAGTATGACCAAGACAGTGCTGCTCTCCGGCTGATGCCATGTGGGTGACATGGGCTGGTGCAACTGGATGCCGCAGCCTCCTGGGCAGGCCCTTCCTGACCACTGAAATGAGTTAGGGGCTGTCACAGCCTGTGCACCTCTTCCAAGGTCCATACTTGGTACCAACGGTGGCCACCCAAACACCATTCCTGCAGGGGACACATGCGCCTGAAGAACAGAGGGCCACCTGCTCTGAAGGAGAACGCTTGGGACAACCTGGGAGAGGTGGAGCACTGCCAAGAACAGGCACAATCCTCAGAGCCATACAGATTCACACACTGGAGCCACAGAACCACTGAAGGTGCCCTTCATCTCAGACAGAGAAACTGAGGCACAGTCAGAGCCTGCTCAAGGTCTCACAGTGCAGGTACTTCCAACCTTCCACCCCTGCACATACTCCTGGTGGCCCATACCACCACAATAGCTCTTGCACCAGGAGCCAGGAGCCCTTCCAGGTGAAATGCCACTCATAAGAGCGAGAAGCTCGGCTGGACATTGCATCCATGAGCTCCGCACCTGGGAACTCAACCAGCCACACACGGGAAATGCTCACACTAGAACTGTGTTTGTGCTGAACAAGTGCTTTCTGGTCATTACTCCCTAAACAACACCATACCTATTGACACAGCATCTGCACTGTGTGAGGTGTCAGCAGTCACCTAGACATTGCTGAAGTACACAGGAAGATGCGGGTAGGGTCCAGGCAACGCCACATCACGTTGTGCTGGCACCTGCCCCTGGGGAGAAGCTGTGTTCCTGGAAATGGCCTCTGCTGATACCTATGGACAAAGTTATGCAGAAAGCACAAAGCTCTGTCCTCCTCTCTGCCCTATCAGCAGCCAGCAAAGGGCTGATGCCAGGTTCCACCCCCACATCCTTCTGGTCACCTGCAGGCTCTCAGCAAGACCAGCCAGTACTGTGAAGAGATGATGGACTCAGCCCTCAGGGTGGGGCCCCATCCATACTCAGGCCTCATCTCAGATCACAGGTGGCTGGTCCCTCCAGGAGCACGCAGCCACCCCAGCTCATCCCCTGGGGGCAGCTGGCGGTACAGCTGGTCTCGCCCTGTCCCCTAGGAGCCACTCACCACAGCCACTTCACAGGCTCTCTTTGCCAGGAAGCCCTCCATGCACACAGGACAGCAGAGGGTACAGCCTCTCCCCGCCAGGGCACAGCCTGCACAGGCCAGAAGAAAGGATGAGCAGTTCAGGCAAAGTGGCTGTGCTGCTGTGCCACGAAGCTCGCAGCTAGAGGGCTCACGGTCACGGTCCAGCCGGGCAGGACAGGTTGGTGCGGCAAAGCACCCTGGAGGCACCCACCCATAACAGAGGTTCTGGAAATAGCTCAGGAAGAGGCTTACTCACGGGTCAGAGTATACATTACAGTACCTTGGAACCAGAGGAAGTTTTCAGCAGTCATCTCCTAACTTGCAGGCCAGAAACAAGAAGTGCTTGCCCCAGCTTGCCTGGTGCAGCCCAGGTGCACCTCCCTCCCACCAAACCGCTACAGCACGCTACAGCCTCCTCACACCCACCGGGTAGAGGAGCATGGGCCCCACTGCTCAGGCAGGGCCATTGTCCCCAGCCCTCTTAGGAGACACAGTAGGTGCTATGATGCCACCTGGGTGTCAAGGGCAAACAGGCTCCTGCAGAGGGTTGAACGGGTCTCAGCTCTGTGAGGACCCAGCTGGGCTTGGCCATGCGAGCCCACAAGTTCAAAGAGCTGCTCAGGGGCATTCATGTCCAAGGTAACACATAGGGAGGCAGAGGGAAGGAGATTGAAAATTCAAGCCCAGCTTAGGCAAACTGGCAACTTAGGAAGGCCCTGTCTCGGAAAAAAAAAAAAAGGGATGTAGTTCAGGGGTTAAGGCCCTGGATCCAATCCTGCTAGGGCGGCAACAACAGACTGTTCAGCTCACCCATTGTGCACCCATCAGCAAAATAACCAGCCGCACGGCACTAGTGCAAGCCACGCATCATGCACGGTGATGTTCTTGGCAGGGGGGGATAGCACAGCATGCTATTAAGTGCACAGAGGCGATGATAAATCTGCACTTAAGTGTAGGCTTGTTCCTATAAAAACAGTCCTGCGCGTCAGTTCCAGGAAGGGCCTGGGTGGCACAGAGCTGCATCCTGAAGGGTGGGCAGCAAGCAAGGCTGGGTCTCAAGACTGGCTAGGATACCGGGTACATACCCAGCAGGATGAGCTCCAGGAGGGGCACCAAAACTTCAGGGGCACTGGGCTCTGAGCACTAGAATTGAAGGAACAGTTTACATTTCTTCTTGGTATAACTTCTCTGCCTTTTGGCAAAGATTAAGAGTAAATTTCTTTCTGGGATTTCCTCTATCTTCCAGTTATGCCACTGGAGGCATTTCTCAGTACTGTTCCTGTAAAGGGAAGTGATCAGAATCCCCCCTGCACATATCTGTGCCATCCTTAGGATCACATGTCCCCACCACCCTCAGCTGGGCTGAGGTCCACACCTTAATGCTTCTGTATCCCCTCTGGGTCACCTACAATGTTACCACTTGGAGGCCCATGCCTCTATTTACTTGCATACCTGCCCCATCTTCTGCCCCATCCACTGATACGCCAAGAGATTCCTGGTTAGCTGTCAGGACCTGGATTCCAGCACCACAGGGACTGGAACCAGCTATCTATATGAGCCAAGGCCAGCTTGGTTTACATCTGTAAGTGGAGCTAGTGTCCACAGACACCCAGATTTCAATTGACACTACCAGGCACAAAAATATTAGTGCCTGATATTCCCAGTGACATTAAAATATACTGCTGTGGGGGCTGGGGAGATAGCTCAGTAGAATAAGTGTTTTCCTGGCAAGCAAAAGGGCCTGAGTTCAATCCCTGGTTCTGACAAAATAAATAAATAAATTAAATAAACTGCCATGGAATGACTTGGGTCACTACTACAGGAGACAGTTTAAGCCTTTCAAGAGCAACCCAACCTCTTGCAAATCAATTCTCTGGCCAGACATTTTGTTCTTTCTTAAATGACTTTTCCTGGAAGAAACTGACTGGGGGGTGGAGAGGATAGGGAGGTGCAGGTGGTCTCTCCTTGGGGTCTAAGAGAAGCTGAGTCCATACAACTCCGGGGCTCTGGTGGCTACTGACCTGGTCTGCAGGGCAGCCCCTGCACACTGAAACAGCACCCAAACATAGCACCACTCACCAAGCAGAACCCCTGCTGTAGGCCCAAGATCACCACAGTCTCTGCAAGACTTGAACTCCAAACTCCACAGCAGAGAACCACAGAGAGAACAATAAACAGGTGGCACAGAAGGAGCTGGGGAGCTCTGGCCAGGCAGCCCTGCAGCCACACGTGCACTACTATCCCTGAGGCCCACCTCCAGCACCTCCCAGACAGGGAGCAGGTCAGGGGCGGAGCTGCCACCCGTGACGCCTCCCCAGCAGAGGCCCCAGTTGCTTTGATTCTCACCTCCTGATTAAAGAACTCAGCAGCTAGGGTGAGTCAGCCCTGCTGCCAAGGAGCTGGCTGTCTAGCCAGGCATGGGGGCACATGCTTTCCGCACCTACTCAAGAAGCTGAGGGAGGGGGACAGTTTGAATTCATGAGTTTGACACTAGCCCGAGGAACACAGTGAGACCCCATCTTGTGGGAAAAGGGTCCTCTTCAGTCTTGGCCTCTCAGTCTGTAAGTAGCTGGGAGGCCTCCGAGCCACAGATGGAAAGGAAACAGAAGAGCCATCCACTCTGCCACACACTGCTTTGTCTCTGCCTCTGTCTGGCACCTACAGAACACCCCACCAGGTGCCACCCCATGCCACACACTGTCCCAACTCAGTCTAAAGGTCTCAGGGACAAACAAAAATGATCTCACACAAATACATACGCACAAATAGCCCAAGAGCTTTGCACAGCTGTAATAACCATGGAGAGCCCATACGGGGTGCTGGATAGCAGGCTGCAGCCGCACTCACCAGGCAGATCTTCGCATGTCTCTGCCAGGCTGGTGCTCACACCTAGACCCCCGGGGAACTCAGGAGCCAGGACCAATAAGAAGAAGCTGACATAAGATAGTGAGGACTGCACAGTCATAACAGAAACTCCAGGCAGCAGGCACACCGGGAGCTTATCCAGGGCGATCAGCTCTCGGCCTGTGTGCCTGCCACACGCTGTTGGTCACCAGGGCAGACAGCACCACTCCAAGGGACGAGCAGATCAGAGCAAGCCAAGGGACTCGGTGGGCAGGAGAACGATGCTCAGTAACTACATGAAAATTAAATATACAATGGCCAAAGAAGGGAAAATTTTATCTACAAGACAGATCCAAGTACAAGCACCTCAGATGTAGAAGTTTCATGCACTGGGAAAACAGTGACCATGGCCTCGGCTTCACAGGTCATTCTAGCAAGTCTCTGGCACTTGGGGAAAGGGCCATCAATGCACAGCCAGTGTGTCCTGGGAGCAGAGGCAAGGACATGTCCCTGTGCCCAGCAACCAGGCAGGGTTGCTGTCCACATGTCATCTTGCGGGCCTGCGCTGGGCAGCAGCAGTGGGCACACGCTCCGCCAAGCCCCTCGGGACACGCTCACCATGCCAACCCCTCAGCAGTGCACTCACACCCCGCAGCTACACAGAGGTCATGTACCCTGCCTCTCTCGTTGGAACATCCACCACAAACTATCTGGTCAAAGGAATATGTGAGGCTAAATAAAAGCACATCCACGACTGTGAGTGTTGGTGAGATGTGCCTTCATCCTGGCTGCAGCATTTGGCAGTGGGCAGAGGCACAAAGGCCAGAAGCTGAAAGCTCACCTGCGCCTGTGAGATGTGCTTGTAGCTAACACTTCTCCAGAATCACTACCAGCAGGCTTAGTATTTGGACTTTGCAGTTTTCAATTTGTTCTTCAAGTGACTTAATTAAGTTGGGGCATATTTTGTGTCTTGCAGTTTTGGGTGAGGACAGGCCCCTGAAGCCTCCGTCCAGCCTGAGCTAAGGCTTCCCAGAGCTCCTTCCCTGTGAGCATGGCCAGCACCCCATCCCCCTCTGGCAACGCTCTGAGTTAGCTACTGCAATGAAGTGATTCCAATTTCTGCTTTGGCTCTCCTACAAGCTTTTCTTCTGCTGCTAACACTTCAGACCAAGCCCAGATTCCTTCCATCCTTACCGGCTCTCCGAGGTTCACTGTGCTCCTCTTCTGACAGCACCTCGGAGGCACTTCCCGCGGCTGCAGCACCTCCTCCTTCCTCAGTGCTGTGTCTGTCCCCAGCCAGCAGTGCTCACCCTGGTCTGCGTCTCCAAGCCCCGGCACCCTCTGTACTACTGCCACTGCTCCTTCTCCTCCTCACCTTTTGTTTAAAATGTTTGGTCACAATAAAGTTTATCATGAAAACAGGCTGGTGTGGAGATGTGGGGACAGACAAGTACACCCCGCAGGGTAGCTGGGGTGCAATGCTGAGGCTTCTTCACGCTGACCCCTCACTCACTGAGGGTAGGGGCCCGGCCCTCCATGGCCAGAGGGCACCTGCGATGCTTGCTTTTGCTCCAGCAGCTGCCCAAGGCTGTGCCCTTCATGGTGCTGTGCTGAGAGGCATCAGTGGCAGTACCTGAGAGGAACTGCTGGGGAAATTCATCCTTCCCTGGGCAGTCAGGGAGACAAGGCAATTGGCATGAGTCTGATGCTTTAGATCCAGCATAGTGGCCAGTCGCTGCGTTGGGGTTAGGGGGGTTGCAATCCTCCAGCTGCATACCCTGGCTTCACATCTCACCTGGCTGTGCCCAGCAGCATGCAGACCTGTTAGACACTGCACAGGAGCTGCCTACACCATGCTGCTGGCTCCCTAGCCCACTGGCTCCAGAACCACAGGAGCAGCCCAAGCCCAGGCTGTCCCCACCACAGAGGAGCCTCAAATACTCAGACTCCTGGCGAGGGTCCCTTCACTGACTGAGTGAAGAAGCTCGAACCCACACCTATAGCAGCAGATTTCCAGGAAATAATTCAAGTGACAGAAACTCCCATCCACACTGGAAAAAACTGTAGTGGCCCTGGGCATAAACAGCCCACCTGCAGCTACACAGATGTGCATTTCAATACCTGCACCCAATTCCCAGTGATGCATCCACAGAAGATTCCCAGGGCCTAAAGACATCTGCTGGGTCAGGGGCCACAGGGTCACGTTCACTGAGGTGACCAGATTGGCCAGGGAAGCACAGGGCAGTAGGCAACTGCAGCAGCAGTGGCTATGTCCCTTCAACCCCAGCTACTCCCAACAGTCCTGGCCCACAGTGCCTTGAGCACTCTGTACCTGAAGCCACCACCCTGAGAGCCCTGATGGGTGGCCAGGCAACAGGGCCCTACATGCATATGTCCAGCCTTGTCCCATTTTCTAGGAGTGTCCAGCAGGAAAAATGAAGAAAAGGTTTTCCATCAAGCCCTGATCAGGCGAACCTCTCCGTTCTACAGGCCTAGGGCTGTGGCTGCATAGTTGACCCTGTAAGCATGAAGATTTATGCATGGTACACGCCCTTGACAGGCCATGGGGGAGGGGAGGAGTGCTAGGTAAAGCATCTCAAACATTCCAGCCTGGGGCCTCCTCATCTGGTCAGTGTGGTCAAAGCTTTCTCACTGGACAGGATTGAGCTATATACCCCAGGCTGGCCTTGAACTTGCAATCTTCCTGTCTTGGCCTCCTGAGCAGCTCCTGTGCTGTGGCTTTTTTTTTTTCTCAGTACTAGAGATCAAACTTAGGATCAAATGTGGTACTTGCCAGGGAGGCACTTATGCCACTGAGCTATCTCCCCAGCCCTATGCCCGTCTCTTGGCTTAACTATTTTTGCTGGAACCTGCCAAGTGCAGAGTTCTCCCTGTCAGTGCACCCAGGCTGGTCCAGCCCTGCCATGCTCCCTTCTTCCTGCTCCCGCCTCTTCCCTCCTCCTTGGATCCACCTCTCCTCTGCCTGTCAGGTCAGTGTGCTTCTACCTGTGCCCAGCAACCCTGCAATGCTGCAGTGCACATGGTGTCTTGCAGGCCTGCGCTGGGCAGCAGTGGCGGGCACATGCTCTGCCAAGCCCCCTGGGACACACACACCGTGCTGACCACTCAGCAGTACACTGATGCTTCAGGAGGTTATACACACCGCCCCTCCACTGGTCGGGAAGCTCCTTCAACATCACACCAGATCTTCAGGGTGCATACCAACTGCTGTCTTGGGGCTACTGTGGAGAAACCCCAAACTGGGTGGCTGAGGCTACACATGTAGTATTTCCTTGCAGCTCCCAGGTCAGACATTTGGCAGAAAGGGGGCTAGGCCCTCGGAGGAGATAAAACAGAAGACAAGATATCTTGCAACTGTGGGAAGGATGGACGTCCCTGCCGTGGGCCAGACCTAAAGATCGAAGATCAAACAAATGCTGACCTCCTTAAAGATGGGCATCCAAGATGGATCATCACCCTGAGGGAACCAGAAGACTCATTAATCCAACTACTACTGCATGGCTACTTGATAAAGTTCTGTTCTGCATTCACTCCCGCTTGCTATGTGACTCATTTCCCCATTTGGTCCTGGACTTCATTAATTTTACCTGAGCAATGGTGCCTGTAACTTCATTGGCTGACCATAGCTTTGTCCCACCTCCTGCCCACCTAAGTGAGTTTCCATGTCCTCCACCACCTTAGACCCGCCTCATCACATGGTTTTCTTCTATAAGAGTCCCTGGAAGAGACAGTTTCTGGGGTACAGCCGCTGAGGACTCCCCTCCTGTCCCTCTCTTGGACAGGAGCTTTCTTTCTCCCAATAAATCTATTCTGCTCATAATCTCCATGTGTTCCTAAAATTCATTCTTTGGTTTTAGAGAACACAAACTCGTCCCAGGTACTTTTCCGGTTGGGAGATCAGTTTTCCCTACATCGTTCGGAGGTTCCCTGTATCATCTGGAGGTCATTCACCCAGGATCAGTTTTTTCTTCCTGTGTAAAAAGTGCAAAGGAAGAACACATTTCTCTGCTTTTCCCAGTCTCCAGGTCTCCTGCAAACCTCGGTGCTGGATCCACTCCTCTCTTGAAGCTGGGTGAGATCTGAATGCACAATGCCAGCCCTGCCCCTTGGTTAAGGTACAATTTTGATTCAAAGCTATGCAGGAAGGGACGCAGCAACCAGCAGGAAGTCACTCGCTTTCATCTCTTCTACCTCAAAAGCAAGGCACAAATTTCCAAGGCATCTTCCTAAACACGACGCACAGAACACTCTCATCTCAACACAACTGACCACCTCTTTGCTTCCTGCTCTGTGTCTTAGCATCCTTTGTCTAATGCTTCTTCCCAGTGACATCTGGATTTTCGTTTTTTTTCTAGGAGGCAACCACATACATAATATAATAAAAATAACAGAATCTGTGCCATGTCACTTAGAGGGTAGAGGAGCTGGCCCTGCTCCTCATCGCCAGTGCAGCATCCCTGACCGTCTGCCTCTAGTTCTGGGTCCACTCAGCGGATCACGTCGGCGGCCCCCTCCGCCACAGATGTAACTCATTTACTGGCTCTGGGGCAAGGACTCTGAAGGCTAGCAGGGTACCATCACCCAACCTTGGATGCAAGGTCAGAGGAAACCACAGTGAAGCCTCTAGGCTGCACAGGAGAAGGTGAGGGCAGGGCCAGCAGAGCTACGCTATGACAGGGGCCAAGTGCTATTACCATAGACAGCCAAGTTAGACCGGAAACTTAGCAGGAAGCAGCCAGGGAGGGATCAGCCCTAGCAGAACCGAAGTGCAGAGGTGAGGACGGCACACTTGCGGCTGGAGGCAAATCTGAAGAGCCAGCCTGCAGGCCTCTGTAGACATAAACAGCAACTTGCCATTATACTGTAATTAGCACCACCTGGTCCAGTGGGCCACCCAGGCATCAGGCACTTAGGTGGTGACCAGAACATCTGGACCCACACTCCCTCCCTTTCCAGGAATGCCTTTGTTCTTTCCATGCACCCTTGCTCTGGGACTTGCTTCCCATCAGCGCAGTACAGCTAAGTGGCTACACTTGCAACCCTATATGCTGACTGTAGTCTGACCCATATAAAACCCACACTATGGCTGTGTCACATAAATTGTCCCTGATAAATGGCTTCAGTGACCACTGGAGAGTTCTTTCTTCTTTACAGTAAGTCTCCGTCTTTCAAACATTCAAGTTGTGAACTTTCACAGATATGATCAGCACGCCCCATGTTACAAACATTTGGAGACGGTAACAGACCTTGACACAGTTCCCATCTGCCGGATGCTGTCATGGCGTGGACTGCACAGCACTGTAGGATACAGCACTGCAGTGCTCATGGGGCCTGAGATGTCCGGGAGCCACAGGAAAAGCAGCAGTGATGTGGAGGGGCTGCTCGGAAGTGCAAAGCAGGGCGCACTGTTTAATGGTGTCAGTAGTGTCTAAGACTCACTCTGTCAGACGTAGGAAAGAATCTGACTCACAAACGCCCTCCCAGATTGGAACTCGCTTGTAAGCATGAGACCTACTGTATTTCCAATAAAACTCTCCTAATATTGTAGGCAGCTGAATTATATAGAAATATAGGCCGTCAGACAGGGCCAGGCCCTCACAGAGACAAGATGGAAGACAAGGTGACTTTGCAGCTTTGCAAGAGGCAGACACTCCCAGCTCCGGGCCAGACCGCAAGACAAAAGAGGAAACAAATGTAGCCACCTACTTCCCTAGCAATGTGCATCAGGGATTAATATTCTAAATAAGTATCAATCACCTGAAAAGAGCCTAAATGAATCAGTAACCCAACCCCCAACAGGAAGAGATCCTCTTTCTGATGCAAACCTGCTTCCTATGTGACTCCCTTCCGCATTCGGTACTGGCTTTAACCAATTTCATCAACCAATTTCATCTGAACAATGGTGCTTGTAACCTCATTGGTTGCCCATAGCTTTGTCCCACCTCATACCCACCTAAGTGAGTTCCCATAGTTTCCACCTTAGACCGGCCCCACTGCATGGTTTTGCACTATAAAAGTCCCTGGAAGAGACAGCTTCCCAGGGACACCCACTCAGAACCCTCCTCCTGTCCATCTGTCGGACAAGAGCTTTCTTTCTCCTAATAAATACATTCTGCTCATAACCTGTTCGTTCCTAAAATTCATTCTTTGGTTTTAGAGAACACGAACTCGTCCCAGGTACTTTTCAGGTCGGGAGTTTCAGTTTTCCCTACATCATTTGGAGGTCATCCGCCCGAGATCAGCTTTTTCTTCCTGCAACACTAACTTCGTTCTTTCCTTGATGTGAGGCCACCAGCCTAGCACATTTGACAAATAACCGGTTTTCTCATCACACTCTCTGAAGGACGACTCTACCTTCTAGCTTTGGGGAACGCGCTCAGTATGAGTACAGCTCCTGATTTCTGTTCCCTACAATCAACTGGATTTTCAGCTGAAGTCTCCTAAAAAGTATCTGGTGTCCATGCTAAGCCCATCTGCCTATGTGATGGCCAAGTTAGCTGGCCCAAGAGCTCGGCACCTGCCAGCTTCCTTGGAAGCCTGGGACAGTGGGGAGAGTGCAGGCAAAGGCACCCTTGCAGGACAGACAGCCCAGGGAGAAGGCGGCAGAGAGGGACGGCGGGCTCCGAGGCCTGCCGAGTACAGATGTAAATAACCCTTGGAGGACTGGGGAAATAACAGGAAACTCACACATTCCGGGGAATCTTGACTTGATGAGTTATTCAGATGCAAATTTTACCCCAATTTGCGAAGGATTACAGCACCCCCATTCACACTGCATTCCCATGTAAATTCCTGGCAGAGTACAGCCCTTTGGGGTGCCCAGGCGCAGGTCTCTGACCAGGGATTCTGTGCAGGAGCCTCCCACGGGGGCACTGCAGTCTCTAGCTTGTTCCTGGCCCCTCCACATCCCGGTACGTCGATCCCCATCCTCATGTCTTGGCACGGCACACTCCTCAGTTCTTCAATGTGCACATACTCAGGCCACACAGGACCTCCCTTTACAGAACCACAGCTGTGAGGGCACCAGGTCTGTGTCAGCAGCCATGCCTGGCTTCATGCACAGCAAGTCACAAAGGTTCCATCAGGCCCTGCGCTGCCAGATTCCTGCAAGGCCCTGTCAAACTCCAAGGGGTGGTCAGTCAGGCCAGGAGCTGCAGCTACCCTGCTTCCCTACAGAATGCAGGAAGCACGTGCAGAAGTGCACTCACGCGGCCAGCCATCCAGCGCACATGGGCTTCCCTGTATGGCATGGGCACCGGGTCAGCTGCCCAGGAGAAGGAACTAGACTAGCCCCCAGGGCTCCTCAATGGGCAGTGCCAAGCCACAGTCCAGCAGCCCACCATCCTCACCTTGCTGGTAACAGGCGCGCAGGCCTCGTCAGGTCTGATGCTCCTTGTTTTCTCAGAATATCATCCGGATTAGGAGAGCAGGGCAAGGGTTTCAAGGACTAACGTGGGTGGGGTGCTGCAGACAGAACGAGGGGCTGTGCTGCAGACGGCCGGGCCTACTCGGGCAGCAACAAGGCACCCTTCAGCAGTCACACAAGGCCCGTGGTGAGTCTTGTCCACAGGTCATGGAACCAGGCTGTCCCCATTCTCTGGCCTATAAATAGCAGGGCTGTTCTGCAATGTAGGCCCGATTGTTTTCCTGTGTGGATAATTCACAGCCAGAGAAAGGCTCCCTTAGGGCTGGGGCAGGGGACTGCCTGCTCACCTAGCGCCCTCCCACCAGGCAGCGCCAGGGCACCCACTGAATGCCACATCCTCATTGTCAGGACCACGAAGACCACAGCATCTCCAGCTTCAGGGCAAGGACAGGATGCTGCTCCACATCCAGCTCTCCCTGTACAGAGCCAGGAGTGGAAGCGCTAGAATCTCACCGGCTTTGCTCACTTGGTCCTCTAGCCCCTCTTGATACAGGGGAAACTGAAAGATATCTGCAATGAGTTCGTGTTATCTGAAACAACCAACTGAATTTTAGGACAATGGAGGTTAAGAACAGAATATATTTACTAAGGGAAAGAAAGCTTCTGTCCAAGAGAGAGACAGAGGGAGACTCCAGTGAGTTGCCTAGGAACTTGCCTTTTCTCAGGATTATTATAGAACAAAACCATGGGGTGAGGTGGGTCTAAGGGGGAAAACATGGGAACTCACTAGGTGGATGTGATGTGGGACAAAACTATGGTCAACTACTAAAGAAGATTACTAGCATAGGGGCCCGGCGGGATGGCTCAGTGGTTTAAAGCGCCTGCTTGGGAAAGCTTGGGCGGCTTCAGGGACCGCAGTTCAATCCCCGGCACCACATGCTGCCTGCCAGCCATGCCCTCAGGGCAGGCTGAGCCGGCCATGAAACTGAGTGAATAAACAAACAAAGGTTCTGAAACAAGAAAAAAAAAAAAAAAAAAAAAAAGATTACTAGCATAATTGCTCAGGTAAAATGGATTAAATCAGTATCAAATGTGAAGCAAGTCACAGAGCAGGGTCTCTTCCTGATCCCCATCCCTGAGGGGGTTGGATTAATGGCTCTTCCGGGCTTTTTCAAGGTGATGGATACCTATTTAGAATGTCAATCCTGGACCTCCTTCCTTAACAAGGCAGGTGGCTGCCATTGTTTCATCTTTTGTCTCGAGGTCTGGGCCTCTCACCACCGCTGCAAGGTTTCGGGTCTTCCTGGCTCCTTGAGGGCCCAGCCCTGTCTGACTACCTACAGTATTTCTATCTAACTTAGCTGCCTACAACACTTGAGCACCAGGGCCCACTGTGAGCACAGGAATGACTCAGGCACAGAGGTCAGGTGGCGGCAAGAGGGCCGACTATCAGGGGGTGCAGAGCCGCAGCGGCACAGTGTGCAGCTGACCCATGCTGACTGGACAGAGCGACCATGTAACTGGGAAGCGAGTGCTTCTAAAAGAGGGCCAGCAACAGCAGCCAAGTCTCAAGAGTGGCTGCACACCACTGAGTGATGCAGTGTTGGGGGCGGGGGCTGAGCGGCTGTAGATGGCCTGGGTCCCCAGGGCCCACTGGTCCTCAGTCCATCAGACAATGTCACGATATGTAGCTGGACAGGCAAGTCCACTGAGCTCCCAAAATGTCAGGCTCTGCCTTCAGAGAGGAGCCCTCTCACTATGGCTGAAAGAAGTGACAGAAGCCCCGCCCCATGTTAGGGCCACACCTGGCCTTTAAAGGAAGAGCGTAAATGGAGGACACAGGGGACATTCAGTGACCTCAGCACTGATCCATCAGCGCTACCCCTGGTACGGCTTCCTGGTGTTCCTCTGGTCAAGCAGTCATTGTGTGGAGGTCTAGCTGTGTCCAATCTGCAGGAACAGGGGCTGGACTGGGTGGGCACAAATATGTGTCTCAGACCTTAGAGGAAAGGAAGGCAGGAATGGGTTGTGCCCTGGGGAATGCAGGTATATACTTTGGCCCACAGTGGGGATGCAGCTGGAACAGTACCCCAGCAGCTCCCAGACCCAAGTCTAACTCTTTAAACTCAGCAACTGAGGCTTGTGGTCACACCAAAATGGGGACATGCTATGGGGACCTGCTATGCCCACCGACCAGCCACCCCACACATGGCTCTCCCTTCTCACTGGGTGGCCTCTGTCATTACTGGGGCTAAGAGAAGCAGGTCACATTCTGCAGGATTCAGTGAGCTCAGAATGGCAGGAGCTGAGCATCTGCAGGGACACAGTCCCCAGGAGAGGGTGGGAAGGAGGAGGGGCACAGCAGAAAATCCAAGGGCGGAGGACAGAGAGCAAGCCTGAGGACAGCTCACTGCTGGAGCTGGAGACCGGGAGTCTAATAACAGAGCTGGAATCAGGAAATTAGGTAAAATATTAATCTATCAACAGTCAAACCCACATTAGGAAATTGCTTTCTTCTGTCATTCCCAAGAGACCCAGAACATTTCTTTCAAAGAGATTTCAAAGCAAATCTCAAAAGCATTCTTTATATACTTGACTGGACTCAAGTATAATTTATAGACTTTATCAACTTTATAAACTATACAGTATGCTTGACAATGTCAGGCCATGTTTATAGACTGAGAATGTATGTTAATTTGGTTTAAAGAATAAGATTCTCTTGAATCCTACTTATCTTTAAGACCTGATGGTTGGGCAAGCAGCAGGGTTAGACCACTCTATCCCTTAAAGTTAATTAGCCCTTAGGAGTTAATGAGCCCTGAAGGCAGCTTCCTTAAAGCAACCATAATATTTTTTTTTTTTAAGAATTTTTATTTTATTTATTTATTTTTTTCTTGTTTCAGAACCTTTATTTGTTTATTCACTCATTTTTATGGCTGGCTCAGCCCACCCCGAGGGCAGGGCTGGCATAGCATGTGGTGCCGGGGATCGAACCGCGGTCCCTGAAGCCGCCCAAGCTTTCCCAAGCAGGCGCTTTAGACCACTGAGCCATCCCTCCAGGCCCCAGCAACCATAATATTATGAAATAATATTTCATCTCTACGCAGCACTCACGGTGAAAGATCCATCTTCAGTGATTATAGTGACTTCTCACAAAAAATATTAAGGTTCTGGGGCTAGGGACACAGCTCAATTTATGGCACTCCCAACATAGGAATAGCCCTAGTTTTAAACCCCACCATTACCACACAAAAAAAACGAAAAAGGCTTTTAATTAGCCAAAGAGAGGCTAATGGTTTCAAACAGCAGCGTGTACCACCCACATAAATAATAGGATACATAATGGGGCTCCATTTCCGTCTAAAGGTACTAGCTCAGCAAACAGCAATTGTCTCAGGCAGACTAAACCTCGGAGTATATCGACAGGTCACTTAGGTTTATGGTACAAAGCAAGAGCAAGCACCAGGCTTTTAAAGACTACATGAGGCTCTGCAGAATTTCTCTATAGGAAAGATGACTGACCATCTTCACGTGTGCCATATGAGGAATCAACTTCACATGTTAGCTCACTCTGCTCAGCCTCAGAGTACACTGAATAACTTGCCCATCACCCTTCTCAGAACTGCAAGGGTGCATGTCAGCCCCGGGCAGGGGTGAGCCGCACACTGGGGACTGTACCTGGGCTCAGCCTACTCCTTCTGAGAGCCTCCTGGGCTGGGGCACCTCCATCCACGTCCAACCAGGGCAAGCTTGTAGTTCTGCCAGCATCTTACCCTGCAGGCTGAGGTCGTGGTCACCTCCAGCTTCTGGCTGGCATGCAGTGACCACACTATCCATCCTCCCAGGATTCCTCAACAGCCTCAATGTCCTGCTTGGGTATACAATCGCATCTGCCATTTGATGGTGCAGAGGCATGAACATCTGTGAAATCAAAACCTGGTCCAACATACCTGCTAAAACCCCCTCAATGGCTCTGCTGACTTTTGATTCAAATCCCAACTCTTTACCCTAAGCTACACAGGTCACACTGCCCGATCTTCCTGCCCACCAACACCCATGAGCCAGCCTCCCTCTTCCATCTCAACCCCTCAGCCCTGCCATCCACTTGGGCAGGCTCTGAAACAACCAAAGCTACCACACCCTTCTGAACAAAATACTCTCTGATCTGGAAGAAGGGTGGGCTCTCCCCTGCACTCCCAGGCCACCCACACAGTGTGCAACATGCCTTTGTGTCCATCTGTCAGCAATCCTCTAGTCCCTCCTGCTCCAATGTTGGCAGGGCAGTCTGGCAGGGCCTACCTACCTCCACATGTATGCAGTGGGCAATACATCCAAGCACACACCTGGGTGTCACATGTGTAACAAGCTGTGCTCTGTCCTATGCAGGCAGACTCCAGGTAGGAGTGCTCCCAGAGGGAGAGAGCCCTGAACCAGAAGGGATCAGAAGTCCTACAAGCACACTACAACTTTGACTAGCACCTGATTATCCTAGCAAATGTTTATTTGACCAGACAAAAGAGCATGTAGCTTTGCTCTGAGCTCCCAAAAGTTGTCCTACCTGACCTGGCCTGCTCACCAAGCTGCTCAAGGCAACCAGGCCTTCTAAGAATAACAACCACTTCCCTGGGCAAACTGCCACCTCAGCAGCTGCACCTACCAATCCTAGGCCCCTCTTTCATCATGAGCGCAGCCTTACCCAAGCCAACCTGCTACCAGCCTTACAGGGAGCTGTCCCCTTCTACCACAGGCACATGGGACTCAGGCAGGCAGGGCTCCCTCAGAGGACAGGCTGTGGAGAGGAATGGCAGGGAATGCCCAGGCTGCAGCAGCATGCCCCACACCCCGAGGAACAGGAGGAAGGGAAGGAGATCCCACTGCCCTGGGGCTCCTCATCAGGACACTGGGGTCCTCAGTATAAGGACCCCACAGGCACCACCCACAGGGCCAGGCTGCCCCATCCATGAGGGTTCGGCTCCCTCTTGTACATCAGCCCAGTACCAATGCAGTCACTGTTTTCAGCCTGCCTGCGGGGGACCCTAGTCCCTGTTAACTTCCAGCTTCAGCTCTATGGCACAGGGAAGCCCAGTACCATGAACAAAGCAATGGGGACTGGTTGAAGGGAAGTGTGTCCACTGAACCCAAGAGGTGATCTGGCTGTGGGATCACAGCACCTTCTGGAAATGTCAGCAGAACAATGACTGCTCAAGAGCCCAGTCCTGTTCCCACAACTGCATTTAGGTGTCTTTCTTCCCCAACACATTGCACAAGCCGGAGTTCCACACGGGGCATGGGTGTCAGGGTGCCAGTTCACATGTTGCTGACCCTCCCTGCCATGGACACCCAGTAAGCTGGGGCCATGGTTCTTCCCTTCCCTCCGGGGCCAGACCACAGTCTTGGTACTAAGACATGCTGTTGCCCAGATGGGGCCTTGGTCAAGGTCAGCAGCCAGGGCGGTGGAAGGACCCCAGGGGACGGTGCCAAGAGCACAGTGACAGGACCCTGCCCAATGACAAAAAGCTGCCCGGTCTTTCCAAGTAGATAGGCTACCAAGGTTCAGAGCTGTGGGGAGTACGGCCCTTACTCCTCAAGTCCCAGAATCACACGAAGAGTCCCGAGGACACCGAGCTGCAGCACAGTCTCACAGCACCAAGATACTCAGTAGCCAGACAAGGAGAAGAGGCGGGGCTGATCAGAAATGTGCACACTGCCCAGCACCATGCACCTAGCCAATGGCCTCCTCCTCCTGCTGTTCAGGTTAAGCTCTGAAAACACAACCACCTGCCACCTCTGCAGGCTCCACAGCTGATGAAGAATCCATCCCATGTCCCACAAGGGATCAGGACACAAATGTGGAAGGGGAGAGACGGACTGCCAGGGGGTTTACCATCTGCCCAGTCCTGGGATGGCTCAGCATGACAGTTCCCAGCAGGACTGAGGCCCTCTTCCTGTCCTGCTTCTTTTTACAGCAAGAGAACACAGACCCCAAGCAGATGCCTGCCAAGTCTGGCAGGACATGTGCCATGTGGTATGATCCATGGGGCCCCTGCTTGGCCGGCTAGAGACCCACATTTATGACCCACAGCAGGTCAGAGCCCTTCGTGGGGTGGGAGCACACGTGACACATACGGTTACTGTGCTCCACACAGGGTGGACACTCCTCCCCCTGGAAGGAGGCTGGTTCTTCAACCCAGGACGTGACTCGCAGCCCACCCACATGGAGCCCCATGAGGCTTCCTTCACAGAGAGACTTCCTGGTAAGGCGAAAACATGAGCATCCACCAGGCCTCAGGATGTAGGGCATGGGAGGGGATGGCGCCGGTGTTCCACAGGCCGTGTGGAAGCCTGGACGAAGGAACAGGAGAGGAGCAGCTTGATGCCCACAAGGCCCAGTTGCACCCAGGGATCTGGACACTCTGTCAACCTTCCCACACAAGCCCAGCCATCCAGCCACCTTTTCACTGACCTTGGAGTAGATATGTTGGTCCTGCTGCTCCTGTAGAGCTGCCGGGTCGCTGGGAGACAATGCTCCCTCTCTGCAAAGCAGAATGTGGACTCCACCTGCCTGTAATGCCACCTGCAGAGCAGGCTGAGCTGGCAGCCACAGCCAAAAAGGACCCAGGCAGGTGGTAAGTAGCTGGAACCAGCAGCAGGGGGCTAGCCTTGCCCTCTGAGGTAGGACTGGC